>JALIZH010021267.1:0-199488 GCA_030522465.1 Rhipicephalus appendiculatus | reverse complement strand
CGGCACGTAGTCATCAACAAGGGTGATGATTACCGAGGTGGAGTTGCCCATCCTCCGCACACCAAGAAAGGGACGATTTTCCTTCGTGTGAGAAAGCCAGTTCTAATTCCCTCTCAGAGAGTCTCAGATCAAGTCCACGTGCCACTCCTTTTCCACAGCTTTCGGGCGCAGCCATATATGTCGTCACCTCGTACTTCTTGCCGTCGAGCTTGATGACCTTCAGGCCCAACATTTTCTTGGCATCATCGTGCTGTATATCAGTGTTCCTTGCTTGTCGTTCACGACGATCCTGTCCTCCTCCCGACCTATCTGCCATGGTATGCCTGCAGCCACTCTGACTGCTCCCCCCAATCACGGGCTCCGAGAGTTTGGTGAGCGTCAATCCTTCTTTGGGCCTGATATCAATCTTATGATCCGCGTTCGGAAGACGCGGTAGGTGCGACGCCACTGACCGCTCCGCGAGCTTTTTTCCCGCCGCTTTGTACGAGGGTCCCCCCGCGTACACCATGCTTGTGGCCTTTGCAGCCGGCAGGCACTGTCCTGCCTTCTTTTCCGCATCCGCCGCTGGTAGCCGCCACCCTGGTGTCACCATTGCGTTCTCGTTGCTGGTGCTCCTGGAGCGCCGCCACACGTTTCGACACTTTCGTCACCCAGTCTGGGCTTTCCCATTCTGCCGGATTGGCATCCGTACCGTTAACACTCACTTCCATCGTCCTAGTGCAGCCGCAGACGCTGTACGAGACGACGCCTGGAGCCCTCGGACGCCGCTCCTGCCACCTCGGCGCTAGGCCGAACGGTGGACTTAGCGAGACTCACTACGTCGTCGAACACCAAAGGCGCAAAAAAATCCTTCAAAATCCACTTACAGTCCTGAGAATGGTATCCACAGGATCCTGAGCACGCCCGAAAAACACACACAGCACTTAATTAGCAGGCCGTTGTCTTTCCCACGAGAGAAAATGGTCATTTCACGGAGCCGACGCAACGCACGTCCGTTCCCTCCGGGCCTCTAGCCGCCCCCTTTAAAAGAAGAAATATCTACGAGCGTCGGATTCTGCGTTGGCGACACTTGCAGTGCGTTGCTCAAACACAAGGCCGTAAAAACTGTGATAGTTGTTCACGCTCGTCCTGTGTATACCTACCAGTCCTTTTCGAGCTTCCTTCTTTGTGCTTCAGCGGGAAGCTGCAAGTTATAGATCCGCTCGTCGATGTTCGTTTGATATTCCAATTTCTTGCTATCGCATTCATTGCTGCGCCCTTGCGGAGAAACTGTGACATTTTTTTGTACTTATGCTTTCTACACTGTCTTCTATACTGATAGTTATGTTTGGCAAGTAGGCACAATGGTTGTGACGCTGTAGAGCCGTTTTCCCTCCGTTTTTCTCCAGCATCCGTCATTCGCCAGCATCCTGCAGCATACACTCTATGCCACCATATCCAGCGCCCTAATCCACCGTTACGGTGGATGGTGGAATGCAGCAATCTATACGGGGTACATATTTTTAATAGGTTATGCTTTCCTTCGCTTAATTGTCTGTCGGTTTCAATTGTTCTGTGTCATATACAGGGCGCCCCACCTATCTCTAGCCAGAGTTTAAAAATACGGAGACGCACTCAATGACGATGTGCTGACTGTTGCCTGGAATGTGTCAGATTATTTTTGGTGTCCTGATTAATTGCTTAATTAGGACACTTAAGTAGATAACCTTTCAAGCAACGAACCAGGGCAAAAATTCCAATGCGAAAGTTGTATTTAGAAGTGCTTCCACCGGGGCTCGTTGGTATGGCATTGCGAAGTGAAACGATGCGCAGCATCGATGAACAGAGACGAACGACACAAGGTCCTTGTCCGTTTTGTGTTCTTGGGTCATCCGTCTCTGTTCATCGATGCAGCGCATCGTTTCACTTCGCGAAAGTTGTAGATCGGTTTGCAAAACATCGGATAAGAAAGTTTTCTAATTTTATATCTGTTAATTATTAGTGTTGTTCTGCTTACTACAGATGCCCGCGAAATACAACAAAAATGCTAGGTGACATGCCCGTTTTCGCGCCTACGGGCGCCGTGATTCTAGTGATTCTATATATCCAACAAGAGCCTATAGAATCGCTATATATAGCGATTCAGTATATGCAAAAAGAGCCGTATAGTGTGACTGTATATTAAAGCGCACTGGCATAGCCGTGGAGCCGGGGGCAAAAAAAAAAAAGATTATTATTTTTTTATTAATTTTGCACACACGCCCACACGCAAAAGTACAAAAGTTCACGCGAACATGCATAATGGGTGATTGAGGCGGGCCCAAAAAGATTTCTGGTCAACTGCTGTCCAGGCGTGACCTGAGGAGGGTCAAGCGGTAGCTAAGTCTTCAAATCCACGCATGTAGTACCACGCTAGTGCGCGACACTTGCAGCTGTGGGAAAGTCGAGCACACGTGTGTTTGTCACTACAGTTCAACATCAGTGATACGAATCTCGCGGGGTCAACAAAAATATTTCTAGCACCCAAAATTTGTATCACCAGAAAACATGGAAAATTAGTATGCAAGAAAAAAAAGCCGGCGTACATTTTCATTTATTGTTTCTCAGGGTAGCAGCAACGCCATGAACAGCTCTGAATGATTTCCAGTAAATTTTTTTAGACGTCGAATAGCATACTTGTGCTCATAAACATGTGTCTCGTGCGCGCGTGTATAATTAATGACCCAGATGGGCTGTAACCCGTGACAGCGAGTAACCCCTTCCCAATTTTAGTACGCTTTTCCGCATGACACCGCAGTACAGCGGTGAAAGTAACTTAAAGAGCGTTTTTGCGTGCGATACATGAAGGCCAGAACATTTTAGAACCGCTGCCCTTTCTTTTAAGTGCGTGGGCCGAGCGCCGGGGGCCGGGCTGTCGTATGCTGTGATCGTATGCTGTCGTCGTCGCTTAGCGTAACTCAGGTAAAAGCACATATATATCATAGCCATCTGTAGCGCGCGCTCGCTCCAAAGAGAAGTCTTCTTCCTCTTGTTCTTCGAGCGCCTTTTTGATGATGATATCGCCGCAGGCAAAGCCATATATAGCATAGCCATCTGTAGCATATTGAGCTCGCGCTCGCGCTAAATAAAAGTCTTCTCCCTCTTGTTCTTCGAGCGCCTTGATGATGATTAAGTGCGGAACACTTTAGGGGCCCGGGCTGAAGTATGCTGTCGTCGCTTGGCGTAACGCAGGCAAAAGCACGGATGAAATTGAAAAGAAAGAGGACGCTAGGGAGAAATAGAGCGAGAGACAAAGAAAGGAAAGAAATAGGGAGAAGAATAGAAATAAAAACAGACCAATACTGCAAAATACAAAAAGCACGAAGCAGAGGAGGAAAGAAAGAAAAACGAAGAGAAACAATGAAGGCTGCTCTGTTCCGCACTTCCTTCAGGCTTGGCACCACTAGTGCAAAGCTGCCTTAATTTATTATTATTTTTTTATTGTCGCGGTAATGCTAGGGATGTTTTTCGGGCAATTTACGGCCGTGCCCGCACAGTCGGGAGGTTTGCTGAAAATTCGGGAGTCGCCTGTACAAATCGGATATTTGGCAGGTGTAGGCTTCCTGAACAATCGTGCATATCGACGTTGCGAGGCCTAGCTCCTTCGCCAAGAACGTCCGCTTCTTCTTTCGGTCCTCGACCACCTTTCATAAGATGTCTGACTGCGACATGGCTTGCATTAACGTGGCAGGCGCTTGTAATCATGGTACAACGGCGCTACCTCGTCGACGTGTTCAAAAAAAAAAAAAAAAAAGAAAACGCGACGTCAAAGCTATCTGTAATCTAAACGCGAAGGTACACGATAGTGCATTTAGACCTCCCAGATTAGCGCACACTGCCTCGGAGGCTACGACACGCCGCTGATGGACAACTGGCGGCGCGCCGCGAATGCCCGCGCGTGATTGTCTATCTTCCGCGACAGCGCGGGCAGCACCTGTTCGCACCTGCGTGGTACCGTGCTTTCGTATCAAACGTCGCGGGATGAAAATTGGTCCGCAACAACCGTGCTCCATTACACTGCATGCTAATGGGCCTTTGCCGGGACCAGACAAAATTCATATCACCCCGAAATTCGTGCGAGCCGTGATTGTATTACCGAGGTTTTACTGTATCATGTTAAAGTAAATGAATAGTAATAGATTATAGAAACAAACAAAATAGACTGCAAGGAGACACGAGCGGTGTCTGCTAGCAGCTACGAAGATTCGTCGGTGTATGTACAACGGCTTACGCTTGTTGCGGTTACGTTATCCCCGCATTTTTTTTTCATCTCAAGTGACAACCTCATTTCGTCTCATCTTCCCACTGGTGCACACCACTGAGGACTAATTTTATTGCAGCGTGGTGCACCTTGCACTTTACAAACCGGCAAGTCTGGTCACCACAGTCAAACTGGTGAATATGGATCGCTTCACCCGCCAGAAACAAGCCGCCATGGACAAATTGCTCGCCTCTGTAGTCCGTAATCCCTTCATCGTCAAGTACTACTCTTGCTTTACGTGCAAGGTAAGCATAAAATCACTTACCAGGATGAAGCTGCATAGACCCTTTGAAAAGTTACGAAGTCCTCGCGCTAAAATTTAACTCACGATTTCATACCGTGGCTTGGTATTAGCTCGGAGTAGAATACTAGGCTAATTATAAACTAAACAATAATGTAATCGTTCGTCATACTTATAAAATGCATTCAGAGAACACATTGCCTCCACAATACCTAGGTTAGTTGGTTAATGTGGTTTAACGTTCTAAAGCGACTCATCATGCGAGAGACGCCGTTGTCGAAGGTTTGGGATGATTTAAACCCCATGTATTTTTTTTTATTATTATTAGCGGGCATTGAAATCGCACAATGCACGCGCCTCTAGCATCTGGCCTCTACTGAAGTGCGACCACCGGGGCCGGGATCGAACCCACGCCTTTTGGGTCGATAAGCGAGCATCATAAGTACCACTGAAGCACTGCGACGAACAATAAAAAAAAAACATGTTTGATACCTCCGTCATAGGAATCGGTATAACACGAAAGTTAAACATGTCCTTACAGAAGTAGTTTAATGTTTACTGTGCATTGATATAAAAGAGCTTCCACAATGTCTATTGGTGTTTGACAGTTATAGCACCCTTTAACGTGGATGCATCCACTTTGACGCTTGGTAATATATCTGTATCCCGACGACTAACGTCCGTGAGCAACGATTAAACAAACCCTTGTGGTCATATATGCTTGTGGTAGCTGTACGGTGAGAGCGGAATCAGAGAAAACGGTGTGCCAACCAGAAGAGCGTCACTGATTGGACGCCGAATTCGGGCTAAGGTCGCCTACTCGCGCATGTTACAGTTATTGAACACCACTGCCCAACCAGAGGGAAACGCAACGCGCGTCCTGTCATCCCCGTTGGCCGGCTGCGAGTTTTCGCGGGGCGAGTGTAAGTTAGGTACGCGGAGTTACGGCCGCGCTAAGCACTCACGCGTCGCAGAGCTACCGTTGGTATTGATGGATGCTATGAGAGACGCCGACGCTAGGGGTAAGGTCGCCACCTGGCAGTGTGCCAATGCGTCGACAAAACTTTCCTATTTGAAACGCGCCGAATGAGACGGACACGTAGAAACGACGCTCTGAAGAAACTAATCGGGGATATCACAGTTATGATGCATTACTTCACTTCAGCAAGAGCACTGTGAGAGGACAGTGGTAGATATTGTCACGGGGATCACGAATACATGGGAGACAGATGCGAGTATATTTACAATATTTACAAGTCGCTGTGCCACTGAAAGGCTGCCAGCATCTCGCGCGGCGTGTCAGCTTCTTCTTCATCTATTCGCCTGCAATGGCGGGCTCATGCACGGTGCCTCGTAACATCACCCCCGGCGGACGGAGCGCCGTCACGGCGCCTCCTAATTCAGTCAGGACTGGCAGTATAGTAGCGTTTTAGGCGCGACACATGAACAACATCAGAAGGTGGTGTAGCAGATAATGAGTGCGGATGAAGGGGAGTGATGAGGTAGTCGACGTCGGTGACCTTGCGGAGAACTTTGTAGGGCCCTGTGTACCGAGGGAGGAGCTTCTCGCACAGGCCTTCACGTCGATACGGCGTCCAGAGCAGGACGAGAGATTCAGGAGGGTAGTCGACGTCGCGGTGCCGGTCATCGTAGCGCACTTCTTGTGAGGTCTGAGAAGCACAGAGCTTAGTGTGGGCGATTCGGCGAGCCACGCGGGCTCGAGAAGCGACGTCCTTAGCATACACCGTTGGTGGGAAGGTATCAGAAGGCAGGAGCGTTTCGAATGGCAATGTAGGGTTGCGGCCGTACAGAAGAAAGAACGGTGGGATAGCCGGCGGTCTCATGCCTTGACGAATTATATGCAAACGTAACATAGGGTACAGCTGCGTCCCAATCATGGTGGTCAGCAGAGACGTACATTGACAACATATCTGTGAGAGTTCGGTTGAGGCGCTCGGTAAGACCGTTGGTCTGTGGATGGTAGGCTGTAGTAAGTTGATGTTCGGTAGCGCAGCTATGGAGGATTTCGTCGATCACTGTTGCGAGGAAGCAGCGGCCACGATCCGTAAGGAGCTGGAGCGGAGCCCCGTGTCGCAGAATGACGTCATTCAGCAGAAAGTCTGCGACGTCGGTAGCGCAGCTAGTTGGCAAGGCAAGTGTTATGGTGTATCTCGTCGCATAGTCAGTTGCGACAGCGATCCATTTGTTGCCTGATACGGACGTCGGAAAAGGTCCGAGCAAGTCGAGGCCGACGCGGAAGAATGGTCCCGGGGGAATGTCGATAGGTTGGAGCAGGCCAGCCTGACGGAGAGCGGGACGTTTGCGACGCTGACAGTGCTCGCAAGCAGCGACATATCGGCGCACAGAACGATAGAGGCCGGGCCAAAAGAACCGCTGCCGCACGCGGTCATAGGTGCGTGAAACGCCCAGGTGTCCCGCAGTCGGAACATCATGGAGATGTTGAAGAATGGTAGCACGCAGGTGTCGGGGAATAACAAGCAAGAATTCGGGACCATCAGGCTTCATGCTGCGGCGATAGAGAACGTCATTGTGGAGGACATACTGGCCGGAGCGAAGGGTCGGAACATCCGGAGGAAAATTTCTGAATGACCGTCTTGAGAGTTGCATCCCGACGCTGCTCTGTGCCGATGTCGCGTAAATCAGATATGGCGAGTACACAAGAATCGTTGTCGTGGTCAACGAGGCTAGCAGGGTCCACCGGATGCCGCGAGAGACAATCGGCGTCTTGGTGCAGCCTACCAGACTTGTAAATTACGTCGAAGGTATACTCCTGTAGACGTAGAGCCCAGCGACCAAGGCGACCAGTTGGGTCCTTGAGAGACGACAACCAACACAAAGCGTGGTGGTCGGTAATAACTGAGAACTCGCGGCCGTACAAGTAGGGGCGGAATTTTGCTACAGCCCAGACCAACGCAAGACACTCGCGCTCCGTGATGGAATAGTTGCGCTCAGATGTGGAGAGAAGGCGGCTGGCATACGCAATTACACGTGTTTGGCCCCCCCCTGGTGTTGAGCGAGGACGGCACTGATTCCATGCCCACTGGCATCTGTGCGAACTTCAGTAGTCGAGGATGGGTCGAGTGGGCCAGTATTGGTGGTGATGTGAGCAAGTTGATAAGCGTCGAGAACGCAGCCGCTTGGTCTTGGCCCCACGAGAAGGGCACGTCCTTTTTTGAGAAGGTCAGTGAGCGGTCGGGCAATGGTGGCGAAATTGCGTATAAAACGTCGGAAGTACGAGCATAAGCCCACAAAACTCCGAACATCCTTTGTAGAAGAAGGCGCAGGGAAATGCTTGACAGCGCTAATCTTGTCAGGATCTGGTTGTACACCAGCAGCACTTACAAGATGACCAAGTACAGTGATTTGTTGCCGGCCGAAATTGCACTTTTTGGAGTTTAGCTGGAGTCCAGCTCGACGAAAAACAGCAAGAATGGTCGACAAACGAGTGAGATGGCTTTCAAACGTTGGCGAAAAGACAATGACATCGTCGAGGTAGCAAAGACAGATGGACCATTTATAACCACGAAGGAGAGAGTCCATCATGCGTTCGAACGTTGCCGGGGTGTTCCACAGCCCAAAAGGCATAACCTTGAACTGATGCATTCGTCACACCATCTGGTGTGACGAATGCAGTTTTTCTCGGTCTAAGTCGTCGACAGAAATCTGCCAGTAACCAGAGCGCAGGTCTATGGATGAGAAGTATCGCGCGCCATGAAGACAGTGAAGGGCGTCGTCGATTCGTGGCAGCGGATATAGGTCTTTGCGGGATATCTTGTTCAAGGCACGGTAGTCAACGCAGAATCTCCAGCTGCCATCCTTCTTTTTTGACCAAGACGACAGGCAACGCCCATGGACTTGAAGAGGCCTCTATGACGCCTTTCGAGAGCATCTGATCGACTTCCCGTTGTATGACCTGGCGTTCGGAATGGGATACACGATATGGTCGCCGTCTGACAGGACTAGCATCGCCGGTATGTATTTGATGACGCACGACTGATGTTTGACCTAAAGGGCGGTCGTCGAAGTCGAAAATATCTCTATAGGTCGTCAGAATGTGGCGGAGTTGCGCAGCTTGACAGGGCAGAAGATCAGGAGCAATCATTTTCGCGATTTCGTCGAAGGGTGCGATTGCCGGGCTGGCGGCAATAGGGGACGAGCAATCTTCAGGGTCTAATGCCACTATGTTACATGTGTTAAGGCGTTTATTGGCCGGAACTCAGAGATACTGCGTAATGGCGACAGCCACGGCCAGGCACGAACTCTCAGCGTGAGCGGCGTCCTTTTTGCAGATGACCCACTAGAAGGCTCTCGAGAGTGCAACCCATTTCTAGGTTCTAATGCATCGCTACAATTACCCCGGGGACGAAAAGGGAGCCGCCGGGCGACCTAACAGCTTGTCACTATGAGCGGGTCATAGTAGGCCTTCAGGTGCTCCACGTTGACAATGTCGCGCCCTCGACGGCGCATGTCCGAAGATAGTTCGATGGGTTCGATCAGGTAGTTGACCGGAGATGTGCGCTCGATGACATGGTAGGGGCCTTCGTATTTCGGCAGTAGTTTTGAAGAGAGGCCAGTTGCGGAGGTAGGGACCGAGAGCCATACGAGCGCTCCAGGGAGGAACGTGGGCTCAGAAGTGGCGGAACCATCACGAATACTCTTCTGCCGCTCTTGTTCATTCGTCGTGAAGGTCTTGGCGAGCTCGCGACACTCTTCAGCAAGCCTGGCTGTGTCAGAAATAGGGGCACACTTAGATGGGTCCGGCGTGTACGGGAGTATCGTGTCGATGGTGTGCGACGGGTGCCGTCCGTATAGTAAGATTAAGGCTGAAAAACCAGTAGTGCTCTGAGGGGCGGTATTGTAAGCGTAGGTGACGAAGGGCAGTATAACATCCCAATTCGTGTGGTCGGCGGCGACGTACATCGAAAGCATGTCGCCGAGGGTGCGGTTAAAGCGTTCGGTGAGGCCATTTGTCTGCGGGTGGTAAGCAGCAGTTTTGCGGTGGACAGAATGGCACTCCGTGAGGATGGCCTCGACGACTTCCGACAGGAAGACACGGCCTCGATCGCTGAGAAGCTCCTGGGGTGGACCATGACGCAGTATGAATCGGTGCAGCAGGAAGGAGGCAACATCGCGCGCAGTAGCCGCAGGGAGGGGGGCGGTGGTTTCGGCGTATCGCGTCCGATGGTCTACGGCGACGATGGCCCAGCGGTTACCAGCCCACGTCAGAGGAAGTGGTCCATACAAATCGATACCCACGCGCCCAAACGGACGGTCAGGGCAAGGTAACGGTTGTAGACCGGCTGGGGACATGTGTGTTGACGATTTGCGGCGTTGGCAATCGAGGAAGGTGCGAACGAACTTCTGCACGTAGCGGTACATCCCTCGCCAGAAGTAGCGTTGTCGAATGCGGTGGTAAGTTTTGGACACCCCAGAGTGCGCGCATTGAGGATCAGAGTGGAATGACTCACATATTTCCGACCGCAGACTGCGGGGTGTCACGAGTAGCCACTGCCGGCCGTCGGCGTTGTAATTGCGTCGATGCAGCAGGCCGTCACGTATGGCGAAATGGTGAGCTTGACGACGCAAGGCGCGAGTGGATGGTGTTGTGGACGGACCAGAGAGCAGGTCGATCAGCGGGGCGATCCAATTATTTTTGCGCTGTTCGGTAGCGATGATGTGCACATCGATGACAGAAACAGCAATGGAAGATACTGAGCAGGGGGCTTTGTCGTCAGGCAGAAGAGGGGAGCGCGAGAGGGCGTCGGCGTCAGCATGCTTGCGTCCGTTGCGGTACAACACGCGGATGTCGTAGTCTTGCAGGCGAAGAGCCCAGCGGGCGAGACGCCCTGAGGGATCCTTCAATGACGACAGCCAGCATAGTGCGTGATGGTCGGTGACGACATCGAATGGGCGACCATACAAATAGGGTCGAAACTTTGTAAGGGCCCAGACGATCGCCAGGCACTCTTTTTCCGTGACGGTGTAATTTGTCTCGGCTTTCGTGAGCGTACGGCTTGCGTATGCCACGACATATTCGGAGAATCCGGGTTTGCGCTGCGCCAGGACAGCGCCGAGGCCTACACCGCTGGCGTCTGTGTGCACCTCCGTTGGGGCCGTAGGGTCGTAGTGGCGTAGTATGGGAGGAGACGTCAACAAATGGCGGAGCTTGGCGAATGCGTCGTCGCACTCGGATGACCACGAATTAAGGGGCCCGTTACTTCCAAGGAGATTCGTCAGTTGTGATATGATCGACGCAAAGTTTCGTATGAATCGTCGAAAGTATGAGCACAGGCCTACGAAACTGCGCAGTTCTTTGACGGACGCAGGTTTGGGAAATTCGGCCAGGGCCCGAAGCTTGGCCGGATCGGGAAGAATTCCGTCCTTGGACACGACGTAACCTAGGATTGTTAGTTGCCGTGCTGCAAATCGACACTTCTTCAGATTTAGTTGGAGGCCGGCGTTGCTCACACTTGTGAAAACTTCTTTCAGACGTTGGAGATGCGTGGAGAAATCCGGAGCGAAAACAACGACGTCGTCCAGGTAACACAAGCACGTGTGCCATTTCAAGTTGCGCAGAACGGTGTCCATCATGCGCTCAAAGGTCGCGGGCGCAATACACAGACCAAACGGCATGACGTTGAACTCGTACAAGCCGTCGGGTGTGACAAAGGCTGTCTTCGGTCGAGCGTCGTCAGCCATGGGTACTTGCCAGTACCCCGAGCGCAAATCGAGAGAAGAAAAGAATTCGGCTCCGTGGAGGCTGTCAATCGCGTCGTCGATGCGCGGTAGTGGATAAACATCCTTGCGAGTGATCTTACTGAGCCGTCGGTAGTCCACACAGAACCGCACAGAACCGTCCTTCTTCGCAACGAGAACAATAGGAGACGCCCATGGGCTGTCCGAGGGCCGAATTACGTCGCGTCGGAGCATATCGTCTACTTGCTCATTAATTACCCGACGTTCGGCAGGAGACACGCGATATGGACATTGCCGTAACGGTGGCTGGGCGCCAGTCTCGATGCGATGTGTAACAGCGGACGTGCGACCGAGAGAAGTTTGCCCGACATCGAAAGAAGATCGAAATTCTTGCAACAGGCCCAGAAGCTGGGAGCGCTGGACCGACGTAAGGTTATCAGCGATGGAGTTTCCAAATACATCAGCAGATGACGGATCAGACGTGGAAACAGCACTGATGGTACGGGAACTGGGACAGTGCGAGTCATCGGGTACGTCCAGGACTTGTGCATCGTCGACGAGTTCTACTCTGCCGAGACATTCCCCTCGAACCAACGTAACAATGTACGGGAATGGGTTGGTCACAAAAATAGCGGTGTTGCCCTGAGTTACTTGGACGGTCGCGAAAGGTACCAGCAACCCTTTCCGACTGCAACCACGGTCAAATGGCGAAAGGAGGGCAACTGTGTCGGAGAGACCGGCGCAGTAGACCGACACAACCATTGACAAGCTTGGAGGCACTGTCGTATCGTCTTTGACGAGGATCTTGCTCAGTGCCGAGGGACTGTCTATTGGCGTCAAATGTGAGAACGGTGAGAGTTCAATTTCGGCGGAGGCACAATGAATGACGGCGTCGTGGCGGGAGAGAAAGTCCCATCCCAGGATGACGTCGTGGGAGCATGCAGTAATGATGATGAACTCGACGACATATAGAACGTCCTGAATGACGACGCGAGCTGTGCACACTGATGTAGGATGAATACTCTGCCAACTTGCGGTACGGAGGGACATCCCAGAAAGTGGCGTCGTCACTTTTCGGAGTAAGCGGCAAAGTTTTGCGTCCATAACGGATACGGCAGCTCCAGTATCGATAAGGGCAGATGCGCGAAAACCGTCGACAAACACGTCGATGACATTCAATGGATTCCTCTGAGGGCTTTCACAGTTCGATAGCGTCGCAGCCCTTGCCTCGTGGACTGCGACGACTAGTTTTCCTGCTCTTGAGCGGCCGAACTTGGCCGCATGGGTGACAGGGATCGACGTCGTGGAGACGTGGACCTACGAGGAGATGAAGCTGGGCGAGACGTCGGTGGCATAGACGGGGGTGAGTCGTGAAAGGGACGGCTCAGCTGGCCAGCGGCAGGTGACGGGACAGGAGGCGGTTGCACCCGAAAGCAATAACGCGCAACGTGACCGGCGTATCCGCATGCAAAGCAGATGGGCCGGTTGTCGGGTGTGCGCCATTGGTTCGCCGGGGTAGGTCGCGCCCATGTCGCAAGACCTGACGGACGGAACGGCGGCTGGAATGGCTGGATGGTGGGCTGAAGTCGAGGCCTAGGGACGACGTCAGCATACGTAACCGGCACGCCCACTTCGGTGGATGGAGGTCGAGCGGCGGCTTCGGCGTAAGTCAGAGGTGCGGCCGCCGGAAGTACTTGAGGCGGCCTGGCGACAACTTGAGCGTAATTCTGGGGCGCAGGAGCCGGAGGTCGCTGGTGGTACGCTGGCATGACCCCCGAAATTTCTTGCTCAATCGCTCGGCGGAGGGGAGGAAGAAGGGTGGTCGCCGATTGTTGAATGGCCGGCGGGTGGGCAAAGGCCAGGAGAGAGAACTGCCGTGCGATTTCCTCACGGATGAAGCACTTGAGCTCTGGCAGCAACGCCGTCTGGTCAGAGGTGGCCACTAATCCAGCAAGCTCTGCATCTCGAGAAGGGGAGCGACGGGTCATCGAACGCTGCCGGCGGAGCTCCTCGTAGCTCTGGCACAGCGTGATGACCTCCGCCACTGTGGCAGGGTTCTTGGCGAGCAGCATGGTGAAGGCATCTTCGTCAATACCTTTCATAACATTGCGGATCTTCTCAGGCTCAGACATGGTTCCGTTGGCTTTCTTACACAAGTCGATGACATCTTCGATATAGCTGGTGAATGATTCACCGGCCTGCTGAGCACGTTCGCGTAAGCGCTGTTCGGCTTGCAGCTTACGAACGGCAGGGCGGCCAAAAACGTTGATGACGGCGGTCTTGAAATCGGACCAAAGTCGCAAAATCAGACGCGTGGTTGTTATACCACAAACTTGCTACTCCCGCAAGGATAGAATACCAAATTTGTCAACTTTCCGTAATTGTCCCATTTGTTGGGGATGCTCACGCGCTGGTAAAGTGCCAGCCAGTCCTCCACATCGGTGCTATCGGTGCCAGTGAAGATCGGTGGATCGCGGATGCGTGGCACACCGGGACAAGTGGGCGGCATGGGGGGGAGGCGTTTGCTGAGAAGCGTCTTGGGGCATGGTAGATGGCAGGGTACGAGATCGAAGCTCCACAGGCATCCAATGGGAGCAGAGCACTCTCCACCAATTCGTTAAGGCGTTTATTTGCCGGAACTCAGAGATACTGCGTAATGGCGACAGCCACGGCCACGCGCGAACTCTCAGCACGAGCGGCGTCCTTTTTGCAGATGACCCACTAGAAGGCTCTCGAGAGTGCAACCCATTTCTAGGTTCCAATGCATCGCTACACATGCATCAAGTGCTGTTACGTGGGCCAACGAAATGCCTTGCGGGAGGACCTGAGCTGAGTTACCAAAGTTGAGGAGTGGGAGCTGGATGTAGTTGTCGACGACAGTCACGATGGTATGCGGCAGAGCAACATTTCGGGCCAACAGTACATCCACTAATGGAGACACTATGTAGTCGCCGTCAGGAAGAGCTGGTGATGTCGTCAAGGCCACGCACGTGGCGGCTTGCGGTGATAGCCGAACGTAATCGACAGAGCACAAGCGCTGTGACGGTGAAGCTGGCACGTCCTCAAGCCGAGGCAGTTCAAGTTGGAGAACGCCGGTTGCACAGTCAATGAGGGCGGCATGAGTGGACAAGAAATCCAATCCGAGAATTAAGTCATTTGGGCACTGCTCAATAACGGCAAACAAAACAGATGTGTGGTGATCGGCGATGGTGATGCGTGCTGTGCACATTCCTCTGACGACAGGATTTTTTCCGTCCGCGACACGAATAATACCAGGAGCAGCCGGAGTGAGCACTTTCTTCAGGCGGCGACGAAGTCGAGCACTCATCACAGAAATATGTGCCCCAGTGTCAACAAGCGCAGAAACAGTCAGGCCGTCAACGTCGACGTCGATGAAATTTCGTCGTGTCGGCAGTACAAGGAGAGGATTTGAGGTGGGATTAGAGGATGCAGCATCACCTCTAAGAGCTGCATCTCTTAGTTTCCCTGTCGAAGATTGAGCGGCGAGGTCGGACGTCGTCGTAGAGGAGACGGAGCCGACGGGCGACGTGCTTGCGGCGAACGCGACTGGTGACCTCGGGGCGACGGCGAGCGGCTGTGCGGCGTAGCAGGGGCATCGAAGGTGTAGGGCTCGAAAGGCTGGGGACGGCGGTAGTTGTCGGTGAACGGCTCAGGAGGCTGGAAACGGCGATAGCTGTCGGCGCGGCCAGCAGTGATATACTGGTTTCTAGGCGAAGACCAACGGTTGTTGCAATACCGTGCGACGTGACCTGAGCGGCGGCAGTTGAAACAGATCGGCCGATCATCCGCAGTCGGCCATTCGGCCGGATTGCGAGAACGTGGATAGAACCGTTCCTGGGGCGGTGACCTGGGGCGAGGCGGCGACCTTGGGCGGAAGTCAGATGTCCCAGACTGAGCAACGGCGCAGACAGTGAAGCCCAAATTGCCGAGTTCTTCCCGCACAATGGACTGGACCAGGGAAACCGAGGGCACGTGCGAATCGACGTGGCCGTTGTTGGGAAAAGCAGGTGCAATTGCTTCGATTTCCCGACGGACGATTCGCGTGATGTCAGACGCCGGTGATGACTGCAGACGAGAGGTCAGTCCATCTTCGCATGAGGATGTCGCAGCGGTGTTAGGCAGCCGAGTGAATGATCTTGCAATACGCCTGCTTTTGGCCTGCTCAAAGCGCCGGCATTCCTCAATAATTTCGTCGACGGTCACACAATTCCGGCACATTAACAGGTTAAACGCGTCGTCCGCTATGCGCTTTAGCACGTGGCCAACCTTGTCTGACTCCGACATGTCGTTGTCGACTTTACGACAAAGAGCCAGCACGTCCTGAATATTGTCACGTGGTCGTGACGTCGACGAAGGCAGCAGTCGGTACGTTCGAAATGAAACTGTTTATTTGGGCCGAATTTGTGGCCGGTAAACGGAAAGTCAGATTACAGCAATACACACTGGCACTGATAGCGGCGAACAGAGCGTCGGCCGTCGATCAACTGTACATCGTTGGAACGCGCCGGCTTTTATAACGCACGCGTCGAACATTCTAGCCTTATCACTAGTCGTCGCGGAAGCTCTGGAATAATCTTGAGTGTTAGCGTCTTGCGTGCAATCTTAGCAGAACGATCTACTACAAGCGAGAAGCTTCTGGAACAATAAGGCGCGGTCTGCGCCGAGTACTGCTGATAGTCTTTGTGGGCGGAAAGCGAATACAGTGAAAGAAACGCGCGTGGCAATGCCCCCCCTCTGAAAAGGCATCGTCCCGATGCTGAGAACAGAACACATGGGAAAAATACATGCAACAAAATAACGACAATAAATCAAGAAAGTTCAATAAACAATGCGCACAAGCAAGAATGCCCAATAAAAAAAGAAGTACAGTCCGCAGGTTCACTACCGCGCGTAAAGCGGCTTGAGGCGCACGACATGGACGACTTCAGGTCGCGCACGCCGAAGTTGAGAGTTCGAAATGCCGTCGGTGACAACCTCGTAGTCGAGTGTGCCGAGAAGTCAAAGCACCCTATACGGTCCGAAGTATCGTCGCAGAAGTTTTTCACTAAGTCCACGTCGTCGTATGGGCGTCTACACCCAAACGCGGTCGCCGGGCTGGTATTCCACGAAGCGTCGTCGAAGATTGTAGCGGCGGCTGTCAGTCGTCTGCTGAATCTTGATCCGCAAGCGGGCGAGCTGTCGTGCTTCTTCGGCGCGCTGTAGGTAGGCGGTCACGTCGATGTTTTCATCGTCGGTCACGTTTGGTAACATGGCGTCGAGCGTCGTTACGGGGCTCCGTCCGTAGACCAACTTGTATGGTGTCATCTGCGTCGTTTCTTGCACGGCCGTGTTGTACGCGAAGGTCACGTACGGAAGGATGGCGTCCCACGTCTTGTGTTCGACGTCGACGTACATGGCCAGCATGTCGGCGATGGTCTTATTTAGACGCTCGGTCAGGCCGTTGGTCTGTGGGTGGTACGCGGTGGTCCGGCGGTGACTTGTGTGGCAGGGGCTTTTGTTTCGGCGTAGCGGGTGAGGTAGTCGGTGGCTACGACGATCCATTTGTTTCCGCAAGTCGACGTTGGGAACGGCCCCAGGAGGTCCATCCCGATCTGCTGGAACGGTCGCCGAGGAGGCTCGATCGGCTGAAGGAAGCCTGCCGGTCTTGTTGGCGATGTTTTCCGTCGCTGACAGTCCCGGCACGTCCTTACGTAGCGGGCGACGTCGGCGGCAAGGCGCGGCCAGTAGTACTTTTCCTGTACTCTTGCGATCGTGCGGGAAACACCGAGATGTCCAGCCGTCGGATCATCGTGTAGGGCCCGGAGGACTTCTGGTCTCATTGCTGACGGGACCACGAGAAGGTGTTTGGCTCGAAGGGGCGAGAAGTTCTTCTTTAGGAGGACTCCGTTTCGCAGGAAGAACGACGCCAGTCCTCTCTTGAATACCTTCGGAACAGTGGCGCTCTTGCCCTCGAGGTATTCGATAAGGCTCCTGAGTTCCGGGTCCGTTCGCTGTCGCTCGGCGAAGTCGTCGGCACTTATGGTTCCCAGGAAGCCGTCATCATCCTGGTCGTCCAGCGGCGGTGGGTCGACGGGGGCACGAGACAGGCAGTCGGCGTCAGAGTGTTTTCTTCCGGACTTGTAAACGACGGTAATGTCGAATTCTTGAAGTCTCAGGCTCCACCGTGCGAGGCGACCAGAAGGGTCTTTCAAGTTAGCTAGCCAACACAAGGCGTGGTGGTCACTCACAACTTTGAAGGGCCTGCCGTAAAGGTAGGGGCGAAACTTTGATGTAGCCCAGATGATGGCAAGGCACTCCTTTTCTGTTGTGGAGTAGTTGGCCTCTGCCCTTGATAGCAACCGGCTAGCATAACTGATAACCCTTTCCAGTCCATCCGTCCTCTGCACAAGGACGGCGCCGAGTCCTACGCTGCTCGCGTCGGTGTGTACTTCTGTTTCGGCGTATTCGTCGAAATGCGCAAGTAACGGAGACGTTTGCAGGCGTCGTTTTAGTTCCTGAAATGCTTCCTCCTGCGGCGTTTCCCACTTGAACTCGACGTCGGTCCTGGTGAGGTTAGTGAGAGGCTCGGCGATGCGGGCGAAGTTTTTGACGAACCGCCTGTAATAGGCACACAAGCCGAGAAATCGACGCACGGCCTTCTTGTCGGTGGGTAACGGGAAAGCAGCGATGGCGGTTATCTTTTGCGGGTCGGGGCGTACTCCGGATTTGCTTATCACGTGGCCCAAGAACAAAAGTTCTTCGTACGCGAAGCGGCAATTCTCTGGCTTGAGAGTGAGTCTGGAGGTCTTGATTGCTTGAAGTACAGCTTCAAGGTGCCGCAGGTGTTCGTCGAAGTTCGAGGAAAACACAACGACGTCGTCCAAGTACACAAGGCAAGTCTGCCACTTCAAGCCGGCCAATACAGTATCCATAACGCGTTGGAAGGTCGCGGGGACCGAGCAAAGACCAAAAGGCATGACCTTAAACTCGAACAGGCCGTCTGGTGTTATAAAGGCAGTCTTTTCTCGGTCTCTCTCGTCGACTTCGATTTGCCAGTAGCCCGTCTTCAGGTCCATCGACGAAAAGTACTTCGCGTTGTGGAGTCGATCCAGGGCGTCGTCTATCCGTGGAAGGGGGTACACGTCCTTCTTCGTGATCTTCTTCAGGCGACGATAGTCGACGCAGAAACGTAGCGTCCCGTCCTTCTTCTTCACCAACACCACGGGAGACTCCCAGGGACTCTTGGACGGCTGGATTATGTCGTCGCGTAACATTTCGTCGACTTGCTTCTTTACGGCTTCGCGTTCTCGCGTCGAAATTCGATACGGGCTCTGACGAACTGGTCGGGCACTTTCTTCAGTTATGATACGATGTTTGGCGACTGGGGTCTGTCGAATTGTTGACGACGATGAGAAGCAGTCCGTGAATTGCAGGAGCAGATTTTTGAGCTGGTCTTGCTTCTGCTTTGGGAGGCTCGGGTTGACGTCGAAATCTGTTTCGGGACCTCGATTCGTCGAGGAATGTTCGGCAGTATCGGAGAGGGCGAAAGCATTGCTGGTGTCCACAAATTTCTCGATGTAGGCGACTGTCGTACCAATGTTGAGGTGCCTATATTCGTGGCTGAAGTTTGTAAGCAGTACCTTTGCTTTGCCGTCGCGCAACTCGGCGATGCCTCTTGCGACGCAAATCTGACGGTTCACAAGCAGGTGCTGATCACCCTCGACGACGCCTTCAAGGCTAGCGGGTATTTCGGTGCCGACGGAAATGACGACGCTGGAAAGAGGCGGAACGGTGACCTGCTCTTCTATTACATTCAAGGGATGATTCTCCGGCGACGTGTGGGGCGGCAACGCTTTATCTGAAGTCAGTGTTATCGACTCAGACCCCAGGTCGATGACGGCGCCGTGTTGACTTAGGAAGTCCATCCCCAGTATCACATCCCTGGAGCAGTGCTGCAGAATTAGAAAGCTGGCGGGATAAGTCCGGTTATTGATGGTCACTCTTGCGGTACAGACACCGGCCGGCGTTATTAGATGACCCCCAGCGGTCCTGATTTCAGGGCCTTGCCAAACAGTCTTTACTTTCTTCAACTTCGTCGCGAAAGACCCACTGACGACGGAATAGTCGGCTCCAGTGTCGACGAGAGCGGTGACGTTGTGCCCGTCGAATATTACGTCGAGGTCGCTGGTTCGTCGTCGTGCGTTGCGGTTGGGTCGCGGCGTCGGATCACGGCTGCGTCGAAATGTTGTGGTGCTTCCATGCTGCGTCGTCAGGTTTTCTTCGGTCCGCGAGGTTTCATCGGTAGGGCTTCGTCTGCTTCGCGTCGTGTTGCGCAGGTCTCGTCGCGTTGCCGTCGTCGGCGGCCGCGGAGGATCTTCGGCATTTCGTCGAACAGCAACCGCACCTCCATCGGTTGCTGCCCTTAGTTTTCCGGGTACGGGCTAGGTGACCGGCCCCGATTTGGGCCAGTGTACTGCCGGCGGTGCGGTGACATGTAGCGGCCGGGCGACGGTGAGCGGGAAGGTCGTCGGGGCGTCCACTGAGCTCCTGCGAGGTAGTCGGCGATGTCTTGTGGTCGTTCACCCCGCTGTGGACGAGGCGCATCGACGGCGAAACCGCGTAGGCCCATCTGGCGGTACTGGCAACGGCGGTAGGTGTGGCCAGCTTCTCCGCAGTGGTAGCACAGGGGGCGGTGGTCAGGGGCGTGCCAAACGTCGGTCTTCCTCGGAGCGGAACGCTGGCCGGTGGGTGGGCGGTATGGCGTCGGTGGCGGTGGCGGCAAAGTCTGGCGGCGGAACTGCGGTGGTGCGAAGTCTTCACGTGGGCGCGGCGGGGGAGCGTTACGACGAGCTGCGGCAGCGTAGCTCATTGCTTGTGGCTCACGCTGCGCTGGTTCAGCTGCTCCAAGAACTTGCCGGATTTCCTGGCGCACGACGTCGGTGATCGGCTCCACCTCAGGCTGCGAAGTTGGCAAGAATTTGCGCAGCTCCTCCCGAACGATTGCTCTGATGGTGTCGCGCAGGTCGTCGGGATATAGCGCTTGAACTTCCCCGTAGGTCGTCGAGGGAATGCGGCGGTTGTACTGGCTAGTACGCATCTCCAGCGCCTTCTCGATCGTCGTGGGTCCCTTTGTGGTTGTATCGTTGATACCGCGGCGAACACTGTCGTCGGCTTGTGAAGCTCATGGTACTTCAGCACCAAGTCTGGTGGTAAGGCTCGCAAGAGGATCTCCCGTAGCATGGAGCAGTATGTCGAGGGGCTTGTTCCAAGTGATTTAAGACTCCTCACATGAACTTGGACTTCGTCGTAGAGGTCTCGAAGTTCGGTGGTGCTAGAAGACGACAGGGCTGGCCTAAGATCTAAGAGACTTCGGAGATGTTCCTGAACGATAATCCTTTCTTCCCCGAAGCGTTTCTGTAGGATGTCCACTGCATCTTCATAGCACTCTCCCGTTGCCTGGAGTCCTGATATAGCTGCAGCGGCAGCTCCAGTGACAAGCGTGCTCAAGTAGTTAACCTTCTCGGCAGCGCTGAGGTCTCCGTTATTGTGCACTGCCGTCGAGAACTGCATCCAAAATCGATGCCATTGTTGTCGATTGCCGTCGAATTTATGTAACTCTAGTTGCGGCAGTCTCGACCTGACACCGACGGAAGCGTGGCTCATCGTCGGGCGCGAGGTTTGGGACGCACGGTCGTTCTGAATCGCAAAGCGAAGCTTTGACGCCAACGTGACAATCTTGTCCCCGTAATTGCTCGCGTCTATCGTTTCTGTTTTGAGCAGATCGTCAGGCGTCTCTTTTAGTATGCTGTCGTCGATCTTCGTTATCTGTCCGTAGATCGCCTTGATTCGGTCAATTGAAACACTGACCTGTGACGATGACAGCTGTTGTTCTCTTAGGAGGCCTTCCGCTTCTTTCACGATGGCATCCAGTTGCGAGCGGAGGCACTTGCGTCGTGGGAGTAGCCGTTCCATGGGTCAGTCGGCAGCCGGGTTCAGGTGTAGCCAAATGTTCAGGTGTCGCAGCCCGACACCCTGAATCGATAAGTTTGGCGTCGTTTAGACGATCCCGTTGGGCTTCGGCACCATGTGGTGGACCTCAAGGTCCGCCGGCTACCAGACTGTCTTGAGGTACAAGTGACGGCACGTCCGAAAACGAACACTCTTTAATGGAACAATGAAGAAGAAGCAGATGGCTTCGTGCCCTCGAGCGAGCGGCAGCTCGTGAGGAGCACTGATGATAATGATGAACGGCGTCTGCTAGGCAGATGAAGACGAAAGTTACAACAGGTTCGATTCTCAGTTGGAACCGAAATTTTTTATTCTTTATTTATTTCTGTCTCAAATTTTTGCTCAAGGGCAAAGCTGATTTTTCGCTCACAACCAGTGATGCGCACGCCTACACTGACACCATAATTTCTGCGAAACGAGCTCTGTAACTCTATAGCGCTTAATCGCACGCCGGCGTACGAGAAGCCTCAGCCAAAGACTTAAGTCAAAAATTACGGACGCCTCCCCAAATTTGTTTTACAGCGAAGTTGTACATGGTTAGGATGTTAAGTTGTTATATCGTTAAGAGGATAGGGTTAATGTCGTGCCTTCGTGGAGCAAGACAGAGAGCGCCGGGTCGTGGAACGCTTTCATGAGTTCGCGGCTGAACCCACAAATCTCTGTCTGCCGTGCTGTTGAAGTGCAGAGTGGAAGTGTATGCATGAGTACAGGCGTTGGTTCGGGAGCACACATCGTGCCGTGTCTCTCCTCCATTAACGACGCTTTGAAGAATTGGATATTGAGTACCAGTGTTTATTATCTTCTTGTTTATACCATCTTTGCACGGTATTCACGATATGCTTTGTCCAGGTATATGCTAACAAACTCATCTACCATAATAACCATGGGCTCTAGTCGTCGCGATAGACATGTGCCACTAGGCGCACACGTGGACGCATCCATGTCAAACGGTGCTATGGCCGTACACCAATAGATATCTTACAAGCTCTCATAGATCAATGCACAATTAAACACTCAAGTACTTCTGTGAAAACACATTTCACTTTCGCCTTATACTGATTCCTATGACGGAGAGATCAGTCATGTTTTTTTCTTTACTCCGCTATATTATTGGACATGTACCGGGAGTCTTGCCAAAACAATATCTTTTATTTCTTATCTGCTTATTTTACCTTGCCGATCACTGTCTTTTACCGAGTGCATCATTCATTATTTTAACACGAAAGTGTATTATGCCGGGGTCCACGAAGAATTCAGTGACGTATTTCCGTCACGAAAATGACGTCGAAAAAATACACATGATCAGAAGACAAAGAAAAAAGTTCCGTCACCGGGAGCCGAACCTACGACCTCTTGGTCTGCGAGAATAGATGCCGCACAGGCTATCCACTGCGCCACGGTCACATACTCTGTAGGCAATACAAACGCGCCTTTTACGTTGTTACGAGGCACCGTGCATGAGCCCGCCGTTGCAGGCGAATAGATGAAGAAGAAGCTGACACGCCGCGCAAGATGCTGGCAGCCTTTCAGTGGCACAGCGACTTCTAAATATTGTAAATATACTCGCTTCTGTCTCCAATGTATTCGTGATCCCCGTGACAATTTGGTGGAGGAGCTGGGTAGAAGAAGAGCTGTAAAACGCAGCTCCGCAGTGGTCGTCGACTCGGAGTTTTCATGATGGAAAACGAGTCCAATTTTGCAACCACTCCTTTATCGGCCACGACAACGCCTGCACCGACCACTGCAACGCCTGCACCGGCCACAACACCGCCAACGTACGTGCTGACGCATCCGAAAAACCCTGGGACATTCTGCGGTACGGATGAAGTCGACGTCGAAGAGTGGATTGCTGACTACGAACGTACCAGTGCGATCAATCGCTACGAGCCGACTCTCATGCTGGCGAACGTGCTGTACTACCTGAAAGGCACGGCAAAGGTATGGTATGAGAATCATGAGGAGGAGATCGGAAGCTGGGACACCTTTAAGCAAAAACTGCGTGACTTATTTGGGAAGCCCACGGGTCGAACACCAGCCGCAAAGAAAGAGCTGTCCATTCGTGCTCGGACGTCCACTGAACCATACATTTATTATATTGCCACGCGCGTTTCTTTCACTGTATTCGCTTTCCGCCCACAAAGACTATCAGCAGTACTCGGCGCAGACCGCGCCTTATTGTTCCAGAAGCTTCTCGCTTGTAGTAGATCGTTCTGTTAAGATTGCACGCAAGACGCTAACACTCAAGATTATTCCAGAGCTTCCGCGATGACTAGTGATCAGGCTAGAATGTTCGACGCGTGCGTTATAAAAGCCGGCGCGTTCCAACGATGTACAGTTGATCGACGGCCGACGCTCTGTTCGCCGCTATCAGTGCCAGTGTGTATTGCTGTAATCTGACTTTCCGTTTGCCGGCCGCAAGTTCGGCCCAAATAAACAGTTTCATTTTGAACCTACCGACTGCTGCCTTCGTCGACGTCACGACCACGTGACATCTGGTGGAGGTGCTTCCCGGTCCATGTACCGAACGCCCCCCTCCAACCGTGAGCCAAGCCCACACCGCCAAGGGGACACCGACGTGGACGCTGAGCAGCGAGCCAGCCGCAGGCAGCAAGATCTCCCACCAGAATACGGACCCCTACCCGACAAGATCCGGACCACGGAGACGAAGACAACGAGCACGATGACGACCGCAGTGCCCCCCGCGGCAATCGTGATGCAGCCACCCAGAGAGCCGCCGAAGTTTCACGGATCTCCAAGTGAAGACCCCGAAACCTGGCTTGAGACATTCGAAAGGGTCTCAACATTCAACAACTGGGACGCCGACGACAAGCTGCGCCACGTATACTTTTACCTAGACGACGCAGCTAGGACCTGGTTCGAGAATCGCGAGTCCACTCTTCGAACCTGGGACATCTTTCGCAGCACATTTTTGGAAACGTTCACGAGTGTCGTCAGAAAGGAAAGGGCTGCAACCTTGCTGGAGACACGGGTGCAACTTCCTAACGAAAGCGTCACTATATTCGCGGAGGAAATGACCCGGCTCTTCCGCCACGCTGACCCCTCCATGTCCGAGGAAAAGAAGGTTCGCTTCTTGATGCGGGGGGTTAGGCAAGACCTGTTTGCCGGCCTTGTACGCAACCCGCCAAAGACTGTCACGGAATTTGTCTCGGAGGCCACGAGGGACGGCGCATGCAGAGAAAGAGCTGCAAAGACTTCTCGATTACTTCGATCACCAACTTCAGTGTCGAGAATCTTTGGCAGCATACACGTCTCCGAAAATGCCGAAAGTCGAGCCGAAAACGAGCCATACAGCGCGGCCTTGTTCAGCATCGCAACCTTCTCATCAGCAGCAGCTCTGCAAAGTGTGTTGGGGAAGCCTGACCTATGCCTCTTTTGCAAGTCATCGAAGCATCGTGCCGAAGTCTGCGACGACGAAGTGAGCTTGACAGACAAGAAAGAAATTCTCACCAAGGCCGGGCGATGCTACCGATGTCTGAAGCAAGGTCACGTCTCAAGAGAATGCAGAGGAAGACAAAAATGCGATAGATGCGCTCGACGACACGTCACATCTATGTGTGATCCGGACTTCCAGAAGAAGCAGATAGACTTGAAAGCCGTGCACACTAGATTAGGGTGGACTGTGCAGGGGCCACTTCCATTCCCAAGAAACACCGCTCAATGTTCTACAGTCATAGCACTTCGAACTTGTGTAGAAGAATGTGTTTCGGGGGCTCTCACAGCAATTGAGGATCTGGAAAGTCTACGTGCGAGAGCTGATGAGGAATCTATGTTGGACAGCAAACTCAAGCCAAAGCAGTTCGAGAGAAATCAGACGAAAGAAGAAGGGTGCAATAAATTGCGACTTGCCTGGAAGGAACTGATCGACCTAAAAGAGCATTTCGCTCTGGCTACCGAACGTCTTGGAAATTTGATGCGCGAGCACAATCACTTGGAAAAGAACGACAAACCAATTCCTGTGTACGTAAAGGAAGAGTCAGCAGGAGAAATCCCCTATTCTCGTTTGACGCCTATCGCACATGAAGCCGTGGCCAGAGAAGACCTTCGTGAGAAACCGGGGGGACCAACATCCACAAGACAACGGAGCCTTCGTGCGGCACTTTCCATCCAAGCAAAGAAAATCCGACCGAATTAATAACTCAGGACCTACGTAAGAGAGAACTATGGTTGCCCCGACCAAAAAGGATCAAATGCAAGAAAAAGCGGAAAAGAGAGCCGACATCAACGCACGAGCTTTCAACTGAAGAGCTTCAAGAGGCTGAACGCGACAAGACACGTCTCAAACTAGGCACCCTTCATCGACAACCACGCGTGCCTTCAGAAAACAAGGCCTATTCATGCGTTGACCCAGGTTAAGTTCATCTGCGGCTTTACCTCGACTGGGGCAGACGAACTTGTTTGAAGGGTCTGCTCTGGTTCTCTTCGTCTGCCGGGCGGATCGAAAGCCAACCGCCCTATTCAGATGCTCTACCCATGTGGACAGTCACCCTACATGTGGAAGACGAGTGACGGTATCTAACTTTCGTCTTCATCGGCCTAGCAGACGCCGTTCCTCATCATCATCAGTGCTCCTCACGAGCTGCCGCTCGCTCGAGGGCACGAAGCCATCTGCTTCTTCTTCATTGTTCCATTAAAGAGTTCGTTTTCGGACGTGCCGTCTCTTGTACCTCAAGACAGTCTGGTAGCCGGCGGACCTTGAGGTCCACCACAGAACCTACGCCTTCTGTGTGGCAACCAGTTGTTCTACCACAAAGCCACGCCATTTCTTTGAGGTGCTTCCCAAAAAAAAAAACACAAAAAATCCTATACGATTGTAATGTAATGTCAGGAGTCTTCTTAACGCATGTTAAGTTGCCTCGCAAGAGCGTCGAATCGCGCCAGGGGTCAAGATATGTGAATTAAATCAAGTGATGGAAAGGTCTACCAATTACAAACGCTCATAATTAATCATCATCAGCAGCAAATAGCATCAACAAAGTGGGCATCTGCGTAGGTCCACGTCTTACCTTACGTACACGTAGGGTGTATTGCGTTGATTCGCAAAAGGAAGAATTATGGCGTACTGCGCACTTCGCAGCTGTACCTGTAGTAGGCATTCTAGGATCATTTTTAGCGGCTAATGTTACTCGTACAGACCTTTCTTACCTTGCGGCATGGTCACTCATAAGGAAAGTGAGACTAACGATTGAGAAGGGTTTCCAAACGGGGCCCGATTGCCCATTACGCTATCGCATTCTATTGAAGCGAAGCTGAAGCGTCCTGCAACTTTTCTTTTTTCACCTCTGCGATGCGCAAAAGTTCGGACACTTCGTCCTCTTCCTTTCTTGCAGTCTTTGAGAGTGTTATTTTGTTGCCGTGTGTAGCAAGCGTACGTGACAGTCATGGAGCACGTGGCCGGCGAGGATCTGATGCGCGTCCTCAACCAAGAGCACTACCTGGAGATTGACGCCGTGCAGATTATCATGGCGCAACTCGTACTCGCCCTGCAGCACATGCACTTCAAGGGGTTCCTTCACCGAGACATTAAAGTCTCCAAGTATGTACCAGCCTCACAGTCTAGTAAGGTCACGCGTGCTAGCTTTTCGTTTTCATTCCAAGTAGCTTTCACTGTCTACACTGTTTGACAGGTTCTAGCGCCGCCCTTCGCTCGAAGCAGGCGAGTACGGGTACCTTCAACATTTATGGGTGCTGGCGAACGTACCACCGCGCTCGCGTCTGTCTATAGACCTTATGCAAAATCTGCTGCCATCTAGCCTGCCGCCGTGCGCATTCCCACCACGTTGAAGGCTAAGCTCGCTCCGCGTGTGCACTCACAGAGCGTACGTGTCAACGTCTGGCGGCTGATTGGAACGACAATGCCGGCATATTTTCGTGTGCTGTGTTGCTCAGATTCAGGTAATTGGGATGCTGAAAAAAAAGGTTTGCAGGAAACTAGCCTACACGTTATTAGATTTCCTCACGACCGACGAGAAGCTGCATATCGTTCTGTTGTCGGCTACTGCTTGCCGTGTTTACGTTCGCCGTTTTTAAGCGCGGTATGTGACGACATCGGCACTCACCGGGGAACATTCTTTCGTGGAACGAGACAGTTTACGCGGCGTGTGCTTGCAGGCGCAGACAAACCGACTTCGTGTACGGGCTTCAAAGCTACATCGCGGCTATAACTCGCGCATGCATGCGCTTCTGTTGACAACATTATTCTGTTTGTTACATTGCGATAACAATTATATGCTGGACAGGTAGCTCATGCGCGTCATTAATTCTCAGCGAATCAGACCGATTGAGCTGGAGCGTGTTGTTGGCCCTTGGTTTTCGCTTGGAAGGGTAGCGCTAGTGGACATGGACTTAAGGAAGGCACACAGACACATACACGGAAGCGCTCTAGCAACTGGTTTTTTATTGAAAAATCCGCCCTACATATACACATCGCTTTTTTTCTCTTTTTGGCCACGTGACTATTTCAACGCACTGATGAATTCAAGAACACCATCTCTTTATCTGACAACACTATCGATGGTGTGCTGACACATTTCGCCCCTTCAGTGATAATGGTCTTTGCTTCGATGATTTCTCGAGTGCACTTATCTTTGTGCCGGCTGATTAAGATACATTTTGAATAAACAGGTGAACAACCACAGTCATTGCAATGTGTGGACAGGTGGCCATCTCTGTTTCGAGCAACGTTTTCTTTGTGCTCCCGTAAGCGATCATTAATAAATCGGCCCGTTTGGTCGATGTATTTCCCGCCACATGTCAGTGGTAAGCTGTATACCACGCCCTCTGCGCATGGCACGAAAGGATTTTGGTGCTTTTTGTGGCACCCTTTCGGCTTTTCGATGGCAGGGTCGATGAGCGTACACAGGTGACTTAGCTTATCAGGTGCTGAGAAAACCACCTTTACGCCTACCTGATCTGCTACTTTCTTCAGCCAGTGCGATATCTTGTGTATGTAAGGCATTACTGCCACCTTATTTTTCTTGGATGCGGTGGCAGGTTGACCACCCGGGTGACGAAGTTTCGTGAGCACATTACTCGCGACTGAGACGAGCACCTGCGTTGGGTATCCTGCCATGCCCAGCCGTGCGGCTGGTTGTTGCAGGCTGGTTGCCACTCTGTGAACACAAGAATTCCGGACGGCATTTGTGAAGCAGAGGTTAACGATACCGCGCTTCACCATCTTTGAATGGGAGGAACTGTACGCCAAAAGCGGCTTGTTGGCTCGGGGGTGATACGCCCAGCATGAATGTTTTTCAGCAAAGGTTAGTTGAAGATCGAGAAACTGCAAAGCATTGTCAACCGGTAATTCATGGGTTAAAATGACCGGGGCGAGGCATTTCCGGAAGATTTCTAAAATCTCGGCTTCCTGGTCACTATTGCCTAGGGCCTTGTCATGGATGATTATGTAATCGTCGACCAAATCTAAAAATTCCTAAAACATTTGTTGCCCCAAGGCTATTCATCAAACATTTGTCCATCTTGGCTAAAAGCAGGTCGCTTAGGACTGGTGCCAGGCAGGAGCCGATGCATACATCTTGTTTCTGAATGAACACGTTTTTCGTTCCATTGTATGCGGATTGAATTTAGGTAAAGTGTGAGCAACAAGAAACCTAGCTACCGTCAAGCCTGTTGCGTTTTGAAATGCTACTGCTCCAAAGTTATCTATGCATTCTTCAACACATGTTAGCAACCGGTCGTGCGGTAGCCAATAATAAAGGTCTTTAACGTCTATTGACCATGCATTGAGGCTCTTGCTCGAGTGCAGCTTAAACAACTCCACTGCAGCATCTGAGTTCTTCACCAAGTAGGGATCGTCGATAGAGAGGAGCGTTAACTTGTCTTGCAGGAACTTTGCAACATATTTCTGCCATGTCCCGTTCTCCGATATTATAACTCCAAGAGGACAGTTTTGCTTGTGTGTTTTTGCACTGAACATCGCCCTCAAGCTTTATTGCTTTATTGCTTTAGTTCTTGCTGCCGTCTACATGTTTCGATAAGCGAGAAAGGCCCATCGTGCTGCAGAACTTTATTGCTTTAGCTTTAAGTTTGGGTAACGAGACTCCTCTACTCTCTCTTAGAACCGACGTGACCCACGACGTGCCGTTTCGCGGTCAGTATTTCGCCAGCGCCCGTGGTGCGCGCCCGAGTCACTGGGGCACCCATAACCCACGACGTGCCACTTCGCGGTCAGAATTTTGCCAGCGTCCGTGGTGCGCGCCCGAGTGACTGGGGCATCGTAACGCACGACGTGCCGCTTCGCGGTCAGTATTTTGCCAGCGTCCGTGGTGCGCGCCCGAGTCACTGGGGCACTCGTATCCCACGACGTGCCGCTTCGCGGTCAGTATTTTGCCAGCGTCCGTGGTGCGCGCCCGAGTCACTGGGGCACCCGTAACACACGACGTGCCGCTTCGCGGTCAGTATTTTGCCAGCGTCCGTTGGTGCGCGCCCGAGTCACTGATGCATCGGAAATCCACGACGTGCCGCTTCGCGGTCAGTATTTTGCCAGCGTCCGTTGTGTGCGCCCGAGTCACTGAGGCATCGGAAATCCACGACGTGCCGCTTCGCGGTCAGTATTTCGCCAGCGCCCGTGGTGCGCGCCCGAGTCACTGGGGCACTCGTAACGCACGACGTGCCGCTTCGCGGTCAGCATTTTGCCAGCGTCCGTGGTGCGCGCCCGAGTCACTGGGGCACTCGTAACGCACGACGTGCCGCTTCGCGGTCAGCATTTTGCCAGCTTCCGTGGTGCGCGCCCGAGTCACTGGGGCAGCCGTAACCCACGACGTGCCGCTTCGCGGTCAGTATTTTGCCAGCGTCCGTGGTGCGCGCCCGAGTCACTGGGGCACTCGTAACGCACGACGTGCCGCTTCGCGGTCAGCATTTTGCCAGCGCCCGTGGTGCGCGCCCGAGTCACTGGGGCACTCGTAACGCACGACGTGCCGCTTCGCGGTCAGCATTTTGCCAGCGCCCGTGGTGCGCGCCCGAGTCACTGGGGCACTCGTAACGCACGACGTGCCGCTTCGCGGTCAGCATTTTGCCAGCGTCCGTGGTGCGCGCCCGAGTCACTGAGGCAGCCGTAACCCACGACGTGCCGCTTCGCGGTCAGTATTTTGCCAGCGTCCGTGGCGCGCCTGAGTCATTGGGGCGAACTTTCCGTGGATCTCTCCCGCTCGTAGAGCCAGAGAACATCTGTTGGAGCCACGGGACTAGGCTAGGTACATCTCGCTCGGAATTTTCTAGGGACAGCGCCAAAAAGTTGTCAGGCAACATGGGCATGTTTTGGTGGCTGTTTAGTCGCTTCGTGTCAGCGCGTCCATCTTAGTAGCCGCCATGTTTTAGATGCGAAGCATCTCTTTGACTAGGCTGTGTAACGCTGTCCCTCCCTCCGTGCGTGCGTACGAACGCGCCGCAACGCGCTCCCCTCGCCGCAGGTGTTGGAGCGGTGCCAAGTAGGTCACGCCGCAGCAGCGCGCACTGCGAGGAGAGCGGGACGTCACTCTCTCCCTCGCCTGCCGCGCGCTCGCCTCGAGCGCTGTCTCGAGGAGACGCTGACTGATTGCGGCGAGGCGTGTCGACGCGCGCCTCTTATAGTCGCGGGAGACTTCAACGTTGACGTCAGCGGAGGAGGAGGAGAATGGCTCGTCGATTACATGCGTGACGTGCACTCGCTGAAGTGCGTGTCGGCGGAACGGAAATTACCCACCACGATAAGGGGAACGTGCATCGATCTGGTCTTTGCCAACTTCGACGTCGAATGTCTGCTGGAACCTCTCAGCGTGCACTTCACCGATCATAAGGCCGTGGTAGTCAAGGCGAAACGCGCGCCAGCTCCGGTCCAGCGCCCGTGTCCACTCTGAAGAAACGACAAGACCTACGCCAGCCATCGCTTCAAACGAATCTTCCAGCGCTCACCGCAGCACCCGCGTTAGCGCCGTTCAACCCGTGACGCCACCCGTGCGCAACGATGCTGCTTCGCATCCCATCAGGGTTCCCTTTGGGAAGATGGTGTAACTTTTCACTTTGCACAATAATAGTACTGCATATCTAGATCATGTCTGCATTGTTGTTGTTTCTCAGTTGCGTTTTTCACTCATCTTTAGTTACGGACATATCATGCGTGACCTTGGGTGCAGTTACACTTACATAAACATAATTTAGCCAAACTGAGTAATATTGCATTTATTTATAGGGGGGAAGGAGCAACTTTAAAACAGGATAGTTCTAAAACGGACGTCCACTGTTTCGTACGGCACATGTGATGCGTGTGTCAGGGCGGTTGTGTTGATGCGAGAGGTACGCGTTTTAAATGCGAAGCATTTCTTTGCGTACTGCAAGCACTTTGAGCGTTTCTATCTATCTATCTATCTATCTATCTATCTATCTATCTATCTATCTATCTATCTATCTATCTATCTATCTATCTATCTATCTATCTAGCCGCCTACGTCTGGATGCTCTCGTGATCGCCTCCTTAACTTGAGGTAGACCAAAATTAGTATGGCAGGGTAAGAGGATTTGATGAATACGTCGGGCTGGTCGTGACTTGAATAACGTGAAAATCTCGTCGAGTACGTCGTCAAACTCATTTCTCCAGACATGTGTGGCTCATACCCGTATACCACGGGCCGCGGAATGCGGGTATGTGCCACAGGACATTGACAATTTATATCCACTCAGGAACGGCGAGAACGGACATTGGTAAATTAAATGCAAGAGCGTTAAGAGAAACTAACATCGGTGGCGCTGACACTGGTAATTTAAAGGCGACAGCGTTAAGAAAAACGGACGTCGGTGGCGTTGGCGCGCGTAATACAAAGAATAGAAATCAGGGTCCCAGCAGGAATCGAACCCAAGCATTCAGTGTGGCTCATACCCGTATACCACGGGCCGCGGAATGCGGGTATGTGCCACAGGACATTGACAATTTATATCCACTCAGGAACGGCGAGAACGGACATTGGTAAATTAAATGCAAGAGCGTTAAGAGAAACTAACATCGGTGGCGCTGACACTGGTAATTTAAAGGCGACAGCGTTAAGAAAAACGGACGTCGGTGGCGTTGGCGCGCGGAATACAAAGAATAGAAATCAGTGTCCCAGCAGGAATCGAACCCAAGCATTCAGCGTGGCAATCAAGTATTCTACCACAGAGCCACGTCAGGTGTCGAAACTGCTTTGGAAAAAACCCCATGCAGGCGTAATGTTGGTGAAGCGTATATTGTGGTTGCAGTGCTGGCTATCTAATTTTATAAACGTTACATACGTACTCCTATGATGGAGTCATGTCGGTTTAACGTCAGTTGTATAGTTAAGCGCCATCCACTGTATTTGGTTGAACTAGCACTATCCAGGGCTACCTAGCTTCCTTGCAAGCACAAGCTCTACATATCAGCTTACGGCTTCTGGTGTTGGCAATGCCTATGTTTCTGTTGGCATCGTTACATAACTGTAAACAACGGATTATATGAAAGGTATGCGACTGTTCAACATATATCTGTGCGTGCAACATTTGTACATATCTTTAGCGTCTTTTCATAACGTTTTCGCTCAATAAAAAATTTACAACTCAGTCACCTTATCGCCGGATGCTTCGCATAACATCGATTCCCGTGGTACTTGGGATCTGCCTATTTTTTCTGTGGTAGATGTAGAAAAAGTTTTAATGAATATTTTGTGCAGAAATCTCGTTGATCCAGTTGTATTTTGGGACGTTTCTACGTGCGGAAGGTGTTACGACTTAAGACCGCCAAGTGCTCCCTGTTGTTTTTTTGTTCTACGGGTTGCAGTTATTCTTCCAATCTTCTCCGTCCGCTTCTACTAGAAGTTAAGTATGAAGTTTTTCCCCCCTTATGTTTCAGTTGCAGTTATCAGCGTACGGGCACGCGTTCGTGTGTATACCGACTGGCTTTCTTATTAGCACGTGAAAAATAATGGCTTGATTGTTGTATGCAGTGTTTCTACGCGAGAAGTATGTGTTCCATGTTGCCCTAGTCCGCTGGAAAAGTTTGTGCCTTGTGCTCATTCTTAGACGAGTCGGTGTGACATGCTGCAAGCTAAACGGCACAAGTGACGATGACTAAGGGCCCGTACGTAACTAGTACCTTGCGTACACGTTTTTTTTTAAATGCGAAGCATTTCTTAGCGAACTTCGGCGACTTTGAGCGTATCTATCTATCTATCTATCTATCTATCTATCTATCTATCTATCTATCTATCTATCTATCTATCTATCTATCTATCTATCTATCTATCTATCTATCTATCTGTCTATCTATCTATCTATCTATCTATCTATCTATCTATCTATCTATCTATCTATCTATCTATCTATCTATCTATCTGTCTGTCTATCTATCTATCTGTCTATCATCTATCTATCTATCTATCTATCTATCTATCTATCTATCCATCTATCTATCTATCTATCTATCTATCTATCTATCTAGCCGCCTACGACTTAGTGCTCTCCTGGCCGTATCGTTAATGGGATTTATACGAAATTTGGTATGGACATAACATGGCTGTATGACGAACATAAATGGCTGGTCATATCATGAAAATCATGACTAACTTGTCATGAAAAGTAGATTTACATGCCACGCTCATGGCGCGCTCGCGGCCGTTTCGTCAGCTTGATATACACCAAATTTGGGATTGAGTGACGTGACTATATGACGAACGTAAATGACAGGTGGTAATATGCTAATAATGACGTGCATGTCATGAACAACATGATTTAAATGCCACGCTCGTTTCGTTGGCTTGATATACACCAAACTTGGTATTGAGTGACGTGACTGTATGACGAACATAAATGACGAGTGGTAATATGGAAATCATGACTTGTGTCGTATGAAGATTTATTAGAATAGCAGTGACGACTTGGCAGTCAGAGTAGCGCTGGTCCGACAGGAACGCAGATCTCGCGCACAGCAACAGACGCCCAAGCGAGTCTTCTTTCTCGTCTTCACTACAATTGCCCCCGGGAAAGAAGACAAGCCATCCTGGCGTCTCAAGGCGTAGGCATTATCAAGGGGCCGTAGTACGGCTTAAGTCTGCTAACGTGAACCGTGTCCCGACCGCGATGTCTGAGGTCGTGGGACGGCGTCACGGGCACAACTATGTAGTTAACAGGAGACGTGCGTCCTTTGATGCGGTAGGGGCCATCATAGCGTGCAAGAAACTTGTTTGTAAGGCCAGGGCTGTGAGGAGGTATCCACAACCAAACGAGAGAACCAGTCGGGAAGTCTGGTGAAGACGCGTCATTGTCATGTCGCAGTTTTTCGCGACCTTGAGCGGCGGTTGTAAGTTTACGAGCGAGCTGCCTACAGTCCTCTGCATATCTCGGCGCTTCAGACACCGGCGTGCATTGGGACGCGTTGGGTCGGTATGGAAGCAGTGTGTCCATGGTACAAGAGGGCTCTCGTCCGTACAACAGGAAAAACGGGGAAAAGCCAGTGGTAGCTTGTGTGGCAGTGTTGTAGGCGTAAGTTACAAATGGTAAAACAGCATCCCCGTTACTGTGATCCGACGCGACGAACATAGTTATCATATCACCGAGTGTGCGGTTGAACCTCTCCGTCAAGTCGTTCGTTTGCGGGTGGTATGCGGTAGACTTGAGGTGAATGGTGCTTCATGCAGCGAGAAGGGGCTTGGATGACGTCGGAGAGGAACACACGCCCTCTGTCGCTGAGCAGTTCGTGTGGTGCTCCATGTCGAAGAACGAAATTCCGTAGAATGAATAATGCGACCTCGCGAGCGGTGGCGGCAGGTAGCGCTGCAGTCTCGGCATAGCGCGTCAAATGATCGACGCCGACAATTATCCATCTGTTACCCAAGGAACTGCAGGGAAGTGGGCCGTATAGGTCTATGCCAACGCGATGAAAGGGACGAGCAGCGTGAGACCGAGTCACTCTCGGGCCTCACGATTGCCTCTCCTCCGTCGCCCGCTACACCACTGTCTACCCAGCAGCTCCAACAAATGTCCTATGAAGATTTATTAGATAAGCAGTGACGACTTGGCAGTCAGAGTAGCGCTGGTCCGACAGGAACGCAGATCTCGCGCACAGCAACAGACGCCAGAGCGAGTCTCCTTTCTCGTCTTCACTACACTTGTCATGTGCGACATGACTTGCATTCCACGCTCACGGCGCGCTCGCGGCCGTTTCGTTAGCTTGATATACACCAAACTTGGTATTGAGTGACGGGACTGTATGATGAACATAAATGACAAGTGATATTATGGAAATCATGACTTGTCATGTGCGACATGACTTGCATGCCACGCTCATGGCGTGCTCGTGGCCCTTTCGTTAGCTTTAGATACACCAAATTTGGTATTGAGTGACATGACTGTATGACGAACATAAATGACCAGTGGTATTATGGAAATCATGACTTGTCATGTGCGACATGACTTGCATGCAACGTTGATGGCGCGCTCGCGGCCGTTTCGTTAGCTTGATATACACCAAATTTGGTATTGAGTGACATGACTGTATGACGAACATAAATGACAAGGTGGTACTATGGAAATCATGACTTGTCATGTGCGGCATGAATTGCATGCCACGCTCATGGCGCGCTCGCGGCCGTTTCGTTAGCTTGATATACACCAAACTTGGTATTGAGTGACATGACTGTATAACGAACATAAGTGCCAGGTGGTAACATGAAAATCTTGGCATGCATGTCATCTACAATGCCATTTACATGCCACGCTCATGGTGCGCTTGCGTCCGGTTCGCTAGCTTGACATACACCAAAATTGGTATATCGTGACGTGACTGTATGACGAACACAAATGACACGTCGTAACATGCAAAACATGACATGCAAATTATGTAAAGCATGATTTGCTCCTTCCTGGCTGCTTCGCATTACATAGATTCCCACAGTGCGTGGGATCTGCCGGCTTTTTTTCATAACAACTCAATGCAAGCTATAAGCATTTTATTTTCAAAACAGAAACTGAAGAAGGCGGACATATATGTGCAGAAGTATCAATAAATATGCATGATTACAAGCTCACAAAATACATCAGAAACAGTGAAGAATTTAACAGCATAAACAACTATCACAGTATTAAAAATATATAGTAATGTTCAAGTTCAACGCAGATAGATTCTCGAGGGTAGCGGCTTGGGCTTGTTGGAAGTTCATGACAGTATACTACAGCGCGGGAACACACGGACAAGAAAGAGGACGCCACACTGCGCTGTGTGGTCCTCTTTTCCGTGTGTTCCCGCGCTGTAGTATACTGTCAAGATTCTCGAGGATGTGCACAGAAGAGCAAACCGTGTAAAACTGAACATTTATCGTCATTTATTACTGCATCCAATGCGTCGGAGCCGTCCATGTGCATCATTTACCTTACTGAAATCATCTGATAGCTCCCGAGGACTGTTGACCGGCTGCCTGTGTGGCAACTGCCGAGGTGCCGACACCTTCGACAAGTAAGCCGAGAAGCCACCAGACAATCGAGGAATTGCACTCTAAGAAAAAAAAAAGAGTATGCCTCTCGTTTCGGAGAGTTCCTGACTTGCCACGTATACGACTCTCTTTGAAGAGATACGGTGACTCTCCTGGTGGGTCATAGTCGGCGCGCTCAGGAGAGTCCCCGGACCCTCTTAAGAAGAGTGGGAGGACTCTTATGCGAAGGATCACACTACCACTTCTCAGGGAGTCGGACGACTCTTGCCGGTGACGCTCCTACGCGGGTCCATTGACACCCACCGGAAGCGTCAAGCGACTCTACGGCTATTTTAAGCTACTAAATTGACCCATGCTCTACTTTTGCGCGACTACTGATGGAAATAGTGAAGTATTCATTTTGCGCAACTCCATTAATACTTGCCGTTGTGCCAAGCGACTGTAAGAAAAGGATAGTTCAATTTTAGCATTATTTTAATAAAACTCCTCAAAACACACCATTTCCAGTTGAAGCAGTTGAAGTATTCCTCATTTACATGCTTGTATGAGTATAACCAACCAAAATGTGTGACTGTGACGTGCATAGTGTCATGTCGTGCAAAATAAACAGCAGATATCGGTATCATGTTTCGATATTTATTCCTTATGATTAAGAATCAAAAAGTCATGAAGGCTGGAGGAATCAGACTTGTGACTTGCTATGTTGTCGCTCCTCTTCAGCGTGAGCAGCCATGAAAAATGGTACCTGAAAAGAAGAACGTGATATCATAATGAGAAAACGGAATCATAGTAAGAGTTTGCAATAACTACACAATAAGTGATTTACACATACATAATGAAGGCTCACAACAAAACAACAAATGCAAAGAGGAATGGTAAGGAACCGTGTTTTTTGCCGTTATTGTGTAAAACAACTTTCATATACTAGCTTTTCTAAGATGTCACTTGGTGACAAACTTGCAGCACAAGATGATGTGAGCTTTTTTTTAAACAACAAAGGCAATTGTTTTAGGCTCCTTTGCGTGGGTGCCACTCACCTCTTTTCCTACGTCGTCCTGTCCAACCAAAGGAAATGTAGGGCCGAGTGCCTCGTTGACATTACGAACGCCGCAGTTGATTTTCCTATCACTAGTGGTGAAGCGCCAGACCATAGAGACACCTTTGTTGCCCTGAGTGTGGCTGTCAAAAGGAGTAAAGAGGCTGGAGAAGCGATCCGGTATTCTGGGAATAACCAACACACAAACACACAGACTGATTAGTTCTATTTAAACCACCCTTTGTTCAACACACCGTTACTGTACACACATCTGACACGAGTGTTTCGTTTGAAATAATTTCGTAACGAAAACAAATTTTCACGTAATAGAAGGCGGGAACCACGTTTCGCGATAGGCACTGGTTATGCACGAATGAAAGCCCTTCTTTTCTGATAAATCGCTTCAACAAGTGCTTCCAGAATAAGCCCGGCTTTGCGCCGGCATATTGCCACAACCAAGCGCATCCTCCGGCAGTCAGGGGCACGCCGTGAGCGGTTACTGACAGCGTGTTTTACAAACGTAACCCATTCTTAAATACTCAGTTGTACGAGCGCCCGAACGACAGCAACGCGCACGGACTCCACATGACAGCTGGCATATGTTAGAATTACCTCACATAGCTCCCACTGTCACGTATATTCACTCGATTCTGTAGTAAAGCCGAACGTCGTTATATGCAGTGAGTCTCTGTACACAGACTTTTTTTTTCACGTTTCCACGCATGGAAGCCCGCTGCACACTGTAGTATCGATGGAAATGTTATTATGACGTTGGCTAAAGCGCATCTCAAAACCATATCAAGCACTTTCAGCAGTTCAGACACAATGCGCGATCAGCAAGTAATCGCCCTTGATAAGTGATTGCATCACTCGTTTTATGAGCCATGCAATCACTTACACAACAACGCGCATAGCGGTCTCCAACTCGTTAAGTGACTGTTTTAATTGAACATCCTGCAACAGCATCGCGGACGCAGGCTACTGTTGGATATGGTTGGCAGCCTACTTCCGCAGAGCTGCTGCAGACGCCCAGCTTAAGCTGTGTAATTAGTACCTACGAAAGCAGTACACTCACCGTTAAGAGGCGCATGTAGTCCGTGTCCACAACTTCAAGAATATTCGCAATGCCCATAGACTGTCGCGCCCCTAGCGGAATTTAGGACCGTCCTCTCATGGATGATCAGTAGACGACACCATGGCAGCCCTACGCAGTCGCGCACTTGTTCGGCTGTGTTAGCAGGAAAGAAACACTACGAGTTTGCATGTTTCCTGCTTCAGTGAACAAACCGGGCCCTCCGTGACACGATAAATCTGACTCGTTCTTGCGAGACGCGAAGTTTTCGTGAAAATACGTGCCAACTCGCGCGTTCAACGATCACCCACATCGTACAAATGTCAGCTTCGCGAGGTTTTGTGTAGCCACGTAGGTTAGTTAAACGCTGTCGTCTGACCTTCTGAGTTGAAACTCACCTTGTTTTACTTGCATATAGCATTCGTCAGTGCTCTTGTGGTGCATGAATTTATATAACATTGTAGGCGGGAAGTCGCGCGAGCTAGAAAAAAGCGCGCCCAGATAACGTTGTGACGAGGATGACGAGGACTAATCGAAGTCGTTCGGCGGAGGAAATTCTTCAGATTGCTTTAAGCAATGATGTTAAGAGGAGCCACCTTGACGACGAGGATTTTTCACTGGACGAAGAAGGCTGTGAAAGCGTGTGTGTGTGTGAGAAGGAGTGTGACAGCGACGATGAACGATCAGCTGCTAACTCACGAGTAGCGAGTTGCACTTCACGACCCCTCGTGCGCTAATGTTTTTTCAGGCTCGTAAGTCACTTTGATTGTATTTAATGTATAGTATCCTTCAGCGAGATCAAAATCAAAACATACTTTTTCTTGTCCATTCCACGTAGCGAAATTATTGTGGATATTATCGAGCGCAGCATGCCGCCATAGCGCTCGAGTTCGGAACAGGGAAGCGAAATGGTCAGAGTGATGAAACGTGCAGTCACGGCCACAATCCACGCCTATCGGCTCACTTCTCCTGGGGCACGATTCTCGCGGTGTCCACCTAGTGGACTGTCCACTTCGGCCTCCACTGATTGGCTGGAGCTCGGCGAGCAGCGCGCCGCCTGTTTCCGGTCTTTCCTCCGCAACGTCACTTTGACGTCACGCAGCTTTCACAACTCTCGACACAAATGAGAAAGACGGAATGCGTTTCGCGGCAACAAATGCTGCCCCCCAGAGATCCTCTTTCGGACGCGCATCTCAGAGGCCGTGCATGAACTCTAATCACGTTAGCCCTTGAATTAGGTTTAAAGCGGCCGCCCGCCTGACGCACCTGGAAGGTCGATACGCATTCCCTGCATCGTTCTTCAAGCATCTCAACACGTCCATACGCAAGTTCAGACATGTCAAGTTTATTTAAGACTCCTGTTACTGTACATTTCGTCCACTTTCTTACTTTTTACGCTGGGAATGTGCTGGCGGGTTCGGTGCGTCGACGTGGTCAAGAGCGCCATGACGTCACGGCTAGCCACTTTTTCGAGTAACTGAACGCGCTCCGCCGAAGTGGACATGTCCACTTAGTGGAAACCGCGAGAATAGCTCCCCTGTACTTCACCGGTACCTTCCGATCGGCATAGTTGTTCGACGCATTTTCGCAACGTCGAAGAATTCGTCGTTGCGAAAAGCATACGTGCGTGTTCTTTTCGATATTCATGTTTCGATCGTGCTGATCGAACCTGCGGCATCCGAGTGCAGTGAATTGCGCATGGCTTGAATCTGAGCATGGCTGTGATACAAGCGCTACTAAATAGGATGTTAAATGCTTGTGTTCCGTTGAAGAAGCAACTCCGCGTTCCTGACTGCGCAAGTAATGACGACGGGGTATATATATGTTTGCAACCATCGCCACGTTAAACATTCGGTCCCGTGCAGCAGCGATGACGCTACTCGCTAGCGGCCTACCACTGCGGCAAATCCGTCAGGCAGGCTCGGCACACAGTATCTCGGAGTGCCGTTCAGGTCATACGTCAATTCTAGTTCATGAAATTTTCTGCAGCACGCACAGGATTCCGCACAGCATCGCTTATGCACCGGTAACGAAGCTGAAATATAACCTTTCACACCACGGCAAATAATTACGTGGCGAGCTTCCATGGTTTGAGAAAGCATTCAGGTCTCATATCCATTTCAGTGCAGGTCATGACTTCATCCGGTGAAAGTGGCACGGGCCGTACGTACGCACGTCCTATCTGTTCCTATGCTAACAAACGGATTGACCCTTCATCGGGCGCCATCTTGAATCGTACAGCGCGCCACCTATAGTTCGTGGGCATTGCGAATTCGTCACTACAAGCGTCACTTCGAGCACAGAGCATGGCGTGACCGCCACTGCAAATACGCATGTTCGCTCGAACTCAAAATGCTCAAAACTACAAGACGCGCGACCAGCGCAACGCATTCCAAAAGGCGGAGGAGAAGAGAGAGCAGGCGGAAAGGCAGAGGCGCGTGGCTGGCCTGGCGCCAGTGCGAGAGTGTGTGCCTGCCGCAACGGCGCCTAACGGCAAACGCGCGACATGTATGGCGAATACGGCGGCGCCTTCATAACGGAAGCCAATCGAAACGCGCTTCACGAGAGTTCTGTAACTCCTCTCGAATTGCCAACTCTCTTTCTCTGCATCTACCATTCAAAAGGGGTCAAGTGAATACCCGAAGAGAATCATGGCTTCGTAATCCTCTTTTGACTCTTTTTTTTTTCTTACAGTGTGCGTCTGCCCTCAGCTTAGCTCTTTTACGCGGAAATCTAACAATAATGCGTTGTATAACGCACTCGTCTTCACGAATGATGCCCTCCTTATCGAAATATCTTTCGCATACGCGAATGTTCGGTGAGCTAAACGAGAATGTACCTGTAGGCTGTTTCTTGAAGTGGTATCACCCGTTTCCACTTCTCCCGGCTTTCGGGGTCACTGGGAAACTCTAACGACACTTTTTTAACGGTTCCCCTGTAGCCGGAGTGACAGTGCGACACACAGCATGTCTTCGGCATTGTTTGTCAAGCTGCCGCTAACTATTCGTCACGTTCAAAAACAGTAACAGGCACAGACAGCATCGTACATTCGCGATAAAACGCGACGCCAGCAGACGCAACACACCATGTCGTGGCCTCGCTGGCCTCGACGAGTGCCTCCTTAGCCGGAGCGACGGTGCGGCACACAATATGTCTTCGGAATCGTTTGTCAAGCTGCCGTTAATAATTCATCGTATTCGAAAACGGTAACAGGCACGGACAGCACCACACACTAGTGATAAAACAGGACACGAACAGAGCCATGACACCTCAACACCACGCCGACCACGCTAGAATGTCGCCTAGCTAGTCCTGACGAGCGTCCCCTTAACACTGGTGGCGCCCTGCCGCGGTCAAAGTTGGCAGCACACAAAGCTCTGTCATAGAGTGACGGAGAAGTTTCGTGACCAGTAAAAGTATTGAGGGACCATGCTTCTACTTTTGTGACTTATCGCGCATGACAAAAAACGCCGACATGACAAACATAATTCTGAACTTCATTTCTAATTATAAATTTTTGCAGACCAGCTGCTCTTTTTATTAGGAAAAATAGCTTCCCAAAGAGGCACATACTTATCGAGTGAATAATATTGCGGTTTCTCTCGTAGAAACCCAGAAATTATCAAATAATAACCCAACCTGTCAAGAAAGCTGCTCAATTACATCGCTTCAGCTTCAGGTGTTTCACAGTAGCTCTTCTGTCTTAGTTCCGCGCTCCTTGTTCAACGACTTAGCATAGAATCAAAAACGTAGAAGTATTTAAAATTTCGCTGTGATGTTTTAAATGCGAATGCATTTCTTAGTCGGGCTATGTCAGGCATCCGGCCTTGTGCAGCGTTGTCCGGCGTTGTCCGCGCGCCGGCAGGTGTTATCTCTCCGCTCCCGCTCCCTCTCCCATACCAACAGCTGCGGGCGCGCGCGCTTATCCTCGCCCCTAGCAACCGGAACAGGTGGTGCGGGCGGAGTAGCGGAGAGTGAGTGGAGAGGAGGAGCGCGCTGTGGTGTGTGAGGGCGCTCGCATCGCGGGAGCTCGGGGAGCTCCCGCGTGTGTGGAGAGAGTGTTGGAGAGGCTACCCAGGTAGCACACATGGTCTAGAAAACGTTTTTTCAGGGATAAATGGGATAAAACGGATTCTAAACCTTTTTAGACGTTAAAGCCGTTTCAGATCTGTTTTTGATAACGTCTTGTAAAGAGATATTTCAAGACGTTTGCCTGATTCTAAACCATTTTCGACGTTTTAAAGACGTCACAGAAAAGCTGTTTTATATCTGTTTTTGGTAACGTCTTGTAAAGAGATATTTCAAGACGTTTGTCTGATTCTAAACCATTTTCGACGTTTTAAAAACGTCACAGAAAATCCGTATTATATCTGTTCTTCGTCACGGCTGCAACGTCTTGTAAAGAGATATTTCAAGACGTTTTAAAAACGCCACAGAAAAGCCGTATTATATCTGTTTTTGATTACGGCTGCAACGTCTCGTAAAGAGGTATTTCAAGACGTTTGTCTGATTCTAAACCATTTTCGACGTTTTAAAAACGTCACAGGAAAGACGTCTAGAAAACGCACTTTATAAGACGTTTTCTCTCGAGCAGCAGAGCGCGCGCCATTTGGTCGCTGCATGCAGGGGCATGCACAAACCGCCGAGAATTGAAATTTGAACTCGAGCCTGCGCACGCCATTTCTCATTGCGCGAAAGAAAGTAACGCCCAAAAGGATAAAGGGAAGTGGTGTCGACAATGCATCAGCATTGATGAAGGCTTCAAAGTTCGTTAACCAGTAAACTTGAAGTAATTTGCTCGGCGGTAGCGGTCTAACTTTCTCGCGAAAATCTGAGCACTGACTGTATCCATTCGCGCGACTGTTGCTTCTGCAATGAAGTTCGTCGGTTTCGCATGTGAGGTCGCACTCTCCGGTCGAGCCCTCTTTGATTTGTTGCGTGCTTGTGTCGTGATTCGTGAAGTCTATGAACGCAGCTGTGAAGAAACTATACTTCGCTGCGTGTGAAACTTGTGGACCCGAATTCAAATGTGTCTGTGTGGAGTGACTGAGTGACGGTTAGGCGTAGTGCCGTAAGATTACCGGCGGAAGAATGCACTCATCAGCTTGCGCGCGGGACGCCATCGCAACTTCATTTCTTCCATGCTCGATAGACGGACGAGGTTACGTGATGTGCGATTAGTTTTCGTTGGATTTGCTGATTCTCTGAACCACGGGCTTCTGTTGTTTTTGAAGGTAGGTTCATTTTTATGTCATTTGAGCTCAGTATATGAGAACCATCACAAATGAAAAAGCGTGTTGCGAATATTGCATCACTGGTTGCATGTGCGACATGTTTCATCAATAGCTGTGTACGGAATTTTCTCAGCATACGTGATAAAAAGCTGTCCAAACGTTAATGCACGCCATGGTTTCCGTTCACGTTCGAACGAACATGAGCGGAAACTGTATTTATATCTGTTAGCCTAGCTTCAGTAAAATTACTGTTTTCTCTTGGCCGTTTGATAAGGTAGTTTCAAGATATAGATTAGGTTAAGCTGCTTGAGCCGTGTAATAGGCAGTTTCAGAATAGGCTACGCAAAGATAGCGTTGGTTGGGCACGTATGCTACTTCCGCCACTTAACGTGAGTGCGCAAGATGATGGGGTACGACGCGTGTGCAGGAACCAGTATTACAATGAGGTGCGCAAAGATAGCGATTGTTGTGTACGTAGCGTATAACGCATGCGCAGTGGCGACGAACGCTAACGAAATGCTTTGCGCACCGAATTCTAAAACTGCATAGAAGTTACGGCATGTGCCATCCGCTTCATTGTTGTCACAGAAGTTTGTGGATAACAGAATATTTTCAGCGACAGCGTACTAGTTCATGGTTTCTTCCCCGGTACTACCTTTGCGTAACGACAGCCTGGGCGCGCTTTTCTGTTAGTTGCGAATCTCTGAGGGCATGATCACAGTCAAAGACGCGTTTCACGGGGAGGAGTCCAGCATTTTTTCTCAGTGCTGTGATTTCTCAGTGCTGCCTTGACTATCTCGATGCGCTTTCGGACTTGTGATTTATATGTTTTCCCTTCAGTGTTAACCTCCTCCTTTCTCTGTTAAGCTGGCACTTCTTAGCATAACCAAAAGGTTCTCTTGCGCGTCTCTTGTGCCTGGTTAAATATAGCTTGCCCGCTCTCTGTCGCCGTATGGTGTTATCGAGTTCTCAACTTTTCACACCGCCCTATTTTAGGAATTATAGCATATAATGAAATTATCTTTTCTCCTATTTATTGCAGGTGGTACACGGCCTAGATGTTTAGAAACAAAGGCTACACCAACTAAATTATGACTTTCTTCTTTTTGAGGGGTGACCGGCAGGTTTTCGTATGAATAAAAATGGATGTCGAGAGAAAATTGGTTTTGTTGTGCTCCTTGTTGTATGTTGCTGCAATTGACAGCGTTGATATTTTCTGCTAGCCATGGCACATTTCAGGTTAACTAGTGTGCTCTCAGAGATGTCAGGCAGTAATTCCTGTGTTAAGTTTTGTACGCTGCATTTCGAAGCCTGAAACCGTTACTTGGACAGATTGAAATATAAATGCTGCATCCACCAATATTTTAAACTAACGTCTAAGATGAGACCTCGTGTTCAGAACGTTTAGTCTTACTTCTGTAATGATGCCAGAGTTCTTCGTCCACACTTTTTGCGAGACGTCTTCCAACAGAGTCATGTTGTAAGAAAGTTCCCAAAAGTTACATTTCGTGAACAATACACTTGAGCAACAGTGATTTTGCAAGCCATTTACGTTCTTGTTTTAGTACGTATTCTTGGCTCGATGGGCCAAATATTATTTTGCGGTTTTGTTTTCTTATTAGTGTTTTCAACACATTGGAGTCGATCTCCACTAGCTATGGTCTTAAGGATCTCTACTGAACGATTGTTTTCGAATGAAGAGAGACACACACCAGGTACTTGATGCATGCCTCCTTTCCTGCTTACAATGCTGTGTTGACTGTGGCTCGGTGTAGCGTCTTCTAACTCATTCAGATATCGGACTTCTGTGGCAGATTCATCAATGTGCGATAACAGCAACTGTGTAGAGACTATCGATCACCTCTTGTGCCGCTGTCCCGAATTTCAACATCGCCAAACTCTCCAGTGTGCCTTCAGGAGACTTTAAGGCCGGCCTATCACTGAAAGAAAGATCTTGTGAGTATGGTTTCTCGGTACATCAGCCCAGAAAACTACACAGCCTTCCTGCAGTACTTCAAGGCAACAGAATTGAGCGACCGCCTGTGATATATACGCTCCTCTGTCTCTGTCTCTATGTGTGTGTGTGTGTGTGTGTGTGTGCGTGTGCGTGCGTGTGTGTGTGTGTGCGCGTGCGTGCGTGTGCGCGTGCTCGCGCGCGCGTGTGTGTGTGTTGTGAAATGTGTCTCTTTCCATTTTTTACTCCCCTCATTCCCCGCCCCATAAGTAGGGTAGGAAACTGGACGCTATTGAACCACCCTGTCTACCTCTATTCCTTCTTCCTGTCTCTCCTTCTTACGAAAAAAAAAAAAAAAAAACGTTCAGCGGAAGATGAAGCGTTGAGGAAACTTTCAACATGGCGGCTGTCTTCGTCAGGGCCCTGACGGAAGCTAGACCACTTGCCGAATCGTCGGCTTCAGCGACATCACCTTTTCGACGAATTCACTTCATCCTAGTGTTTTATTCAGAAGAGCTAATTGATAGAACGCTTACATATTGCAGAATGGCTGTACCAGGTATAAGTTTTCTCATATTGCATTGTTAGTTGTTTGACAACAATTTTGCTAATGATGAATTGTGCAACAAAAAGTGTTCTGGAAGGTTGGATACCATATAGCTGCAGTTTAACTACCGCGATATTCTGTGTTCTTTTGCCCCTTCTGTACGATATTTTGTCGCATGCTGTATCTGATTTTGTGGTTTTTACGTTTCTATTGTGTACAGGAATCGTTGCTGTTTTACGTAATACATATACGACATCACCACTTTTGTCTGTGAATCTACTGAGCTCTCACTCTGTATTAGTAATTACAGAATAAAGTAACTGTAATTACTTTAACAGAGAGGGCTTGCTATAAACGTGCACTAAATGCATGTACAAAAACAAAACAGCAAAAAGAAAGAGATTTTGCACGACATTTTAAAAACATCTAGAAAACATCTTTACAAAGACAATGCGACGGGACAGGAATGGGATTTTTAAAGACGTTTTAAAAACGTTTTCTCTCAGAATGGGATTTTTTGTGACGTTTTTAAAACGTTTTTTAGCAGAATGGGATTTTTCGTGACGTTTTAAAAACGTTTTCTAGCAGAATGGGATTTTTCGTGACGTTTTAAAAACGTTTTCTAGCAGAATGGGATTTTTTGTGATGTTTTTAAAACGTTTTCTAGATGGTCTTAAAAACGGATTCTAGCCGGACATTAGACGAGATATAAAACGTTTTCTAGACCTTTTGCTTCTTTTCCGTGACGTTTTCTAAACGTTTATATGGTCTCGGATAAACGTTTAGAAAACGTCAATTATCCGTTTTGTGCTACCTGGGTAGGTACAGTGCTTCGCCGCTCCTTCTCTCGTCGTTCGCTCTCTCTCCTACCTGCGCCCCACTCTCCCGTCCGCTCGCTCGCACGTATATATATATATATATATATATATATATATATATATATATATATATATATATATATATAAATTTAAAAAAATTAAAAAATAAAAAAAGAAAAAGAAAAAAAAAGAAAAAAGAAAATGCAGGCTCTGCGCCGTACTCCCGACCGGGCTGCAGAAATTAGGCGCATTTTCCTTCTTCGAACTACAACCACCATATATAAATGGAGTGAAGCGCACGCGAAATGCATTCGCATTTCCTCGCGATTCCTTTTGGGGATGTGGGGGGCATTTTTTCTTTATGATGACACCCTGTCTCAAGCTAATTCTTGTGTTGCTGTCCTCCGCGGTGGTGTTGCGGATATATAGGGTGCTCGACCCGAGGGTCGCGGGTTCGATCCCGGCCGCGGCGGTCGCATTTCGATGGAGGCGAAATGGTAGAGGCCCGTGTACTGTACTGCGATGCCAGTGGACGTTAAAGAACACCAAATGGTCGAAATTTCCGGAGCCCTCCACTACGGCGCTCCTCATAATCATATCGTGGTTTTGGGAGGTTGAACCCCAGATATTATTATTACTTCTTGCGTTGCTAAGCTTGGCTTTCGTTCTCCGTAGACAATGCCGTATCAGGCCCGTAACCAGGAGGGGTGCCCTAGCCCCCCCCCCCCCCCTGAATTTCGAATGGGGGGGGGGGGTGTTTACCGAAAATAAATAATGAAAATAGGTGTCTTTCAAGGGCCCACCTCTCCCCCCCTTCCCGCCCCCCGAAAAAAAAAAATTCCTGGCTACGGGCCTGCGCCGTATACATTACGAGGAGTTGCTTAGTAGATACCTTCTGACATCGCCTTCTGGAAAGCTGGTTGAGTATCAGCTTTCTCTGATATTTACAGTGAACACATGCATCGAGGCATCTGCTACAACAAACGTTCAGTTCGTCGACAGTTGCCTGCTAAAAGCTCCATTTCCACTCCAGGGCACAAAAACAACTTGCTTGCATTGTTGATCAGTAACTCTATATCCTCTTGTGCTACGAGCTCCTCTTGGCGCCACTTTATTTCTTCTGATGAGAAATTCGGCGGTTGCAGCACTCTCACCAGCTTCCTTCTTAATGTGAATGGGTCTTTTTCAGTGCTGCCTTGCTATGCTCGACATTGTCGGCTTCCAACTCAGCATAGAGAAATGCTCTCGTCGAGGACTCGCTCACTTCTCATGATATTCTGTGACTATTTTTACCTGTGATCAGCTTCAAAGGGCACCCGGAACAAGGAGCGCACCTCCTTACACGAGTGATAGCCGCTGTTACAATTTGGCACAAAACAGAAGCCGTCTCGCTTGCCCCGCCGTCTCCCTGTCATTTTTCATTATTCCCGTAGACAAGCACGGACACCACCGCCACTTATTCACTCAACTACAGCACAATGTCGCGAAAAGTACCGGCAACGAGGCACTGGACGTGCGTAAACAGCGCAAACTGGCAATGCAACGCGTGCCAACAGACACGCTCCTTTAGCTCGCAGCGCCCCTAGCGCACCCAAGCCGTACCAAAGCTGCTTCATAGCTGCGGGAGCCCCCTCGCCTCCATTGGGACGCGCCGCGCACGGCACACTTCCCCTTCTAGTACACTGTAATTGAAGCTTGCCGCGATGGATGTCGTCAGTGAACCTGACAACTAGACATTGGCTCGCGACGCTGGCGCAGAGGCACGCACTCTGCCACTTCTAGCGTAGGAGTTCGTTTAGCGGCACCCACTGGAAAGTAACGTCGGTTTCTTCCCTGCAGCTCAAGCTGCGTACACCATTCGGGTATCGGGCAACATCACATGCACGTGGTATTAGGGGCCTTTAGCTTGTACGTATACTTTTCAACGTTACCATTTTACCAGAATACCGGATTGCATGTACCGTGTTACCGGAACGCATGTTTTAGCACCCCATACTTAAACGTTTACGTAAGCGCGTAAAACATATACCTTTATGTTTGCGCAAACCACTAAATGGTGATAACTGCACTTCAACTATATTTATTTTGATAAGGTTGATTCACCGCTGCGGCAAAATCATAAGAGGTTTTTAGTGTGTGCAGTATACCGGCATACGCAAAGGGTCGTAGGAATGAAGGGTTACCGGAAGATGATGTCGACATCTTGTGACGCTTTCTGCGATCACAGTCGCGGACAGGTTTGTATTTGCCTACCGTTTTTGAGGGAAAAATGATTAAATAGGCAACACATTCGTAATTACGCCGCTGCAAGGCATTCACAGCAGAAGCAGAATGCACGATGTTTCTTGAATGAAAAAGATTGTGCTTGCTTGGTTAGGTGGTGCCATCTAGCGCGGCCCAGTTAACTGGGCCGCGCTAGATGGCACCACGTAACCAGGCGAGAGCGGTACTTTTGAACCACTCGCGCCATTCTCATGGTAATGTCAAGCGGTTCTTTTTTCCATGAATCAAACAGAAACGGACAAGCAGCAAATATAAAACGGACAAACAGCAAATAACCCGCTGGGTTAAGAAACATGACGCGCTTCTTTCTTTTGTTTGCCTGTTTGACCCCGTCATTTCAGCGCTTACTGAAATTAAATCAACGGGGAGCCCCGAGAACGCAGCCCAAGCAAACAACCTGCTCTGTGCTCTGATGTCACGATTATTCATTGTAAGCCTCCATGTCGCAGAGCACGTTCTGGCAGTGACTCTGCCTTTATCGAGAAAACTTCAGGCAAAGAACGCGGACATGTGCTTGACCACAGAGCACATCGATGTTGTGCAACGCACTTTTGAGAATTATAGAACGAACTATGAAGCGTTCTTTGGGAATGTATTCTCCAAGGCTCAGGAATGTGGAGACCAGCACAACGTAGAGATAACTAAGCCACGGACAAGCAGCAGACAGTAACATCGCGGAAATGCTACTGCAGAAAGCGCAGAAGAATATTTCCGCAAATCGGTGTACATACATTTCATTGATTTTTTACTGTCTCAGCTAGATCAGCGTTTTGAGAGGCACAGGTCGATAATTGAAAGCTTTCGTGTCTTGATCCCGGCATCAATTTCACCATCACATGATGTCCGCCTCAAGCAAGCAATGGAACTAATGCTTGCGTTCGCTACAATCTAAGAAAAAAAAGAGTTAAAAGAGGATTGCGAAGCCATGATTCTCTTCGGGTATTCACTTGACCCCTTTTGGATGGTAGACGCAGAGAAAGAGAGTTGGCTATTCGAGAGGAGCTACAGAACTCTCGTGAAGCGCGTTTCGATTGGCTTCCGTTATGAAGGCGCCGCCGTATACGCCATACATGTTGCGCGTTTGCCGTTCGGCGGTTCGCGCCGTTCGGATGGGCACACACTCTCGCACTGGCGCCAGGGAGCCTGCGCGCCAGGCGAGCCGCGCGGCGCCTCCGCCTGCCTCCGCCTTTCCGCCTGCTCTCTCTTCTCCTCCGCCTTTTGGAATGCGGTGCGCTGGTCGGGCGTCTTGTAGTTTTGAGTTCGAGTGAACATGCGTATTTGCAGTGGCGTTCACGCCAGGCTCCGTGCGCGAAGTGACGCTTGTAGTGAGGAATATTCTTGAAGTTGCGGACACGGACTACGTGCGCCTCTTAACGCTGAGGATACTGCTTTCGTAGGTACTAATTACACAGCTTAAGCTGGGCGTCTGCAGAAGCTCTGCGGAAGTAGGCTGCCAGCCATATCCAACTGTACACTGTAAACGAAAATATACCCAGCCGCGGGGTTTCGGGGGATGATGCTCCCTCTCAGTTCCGGTAGCCTCACTCAAACCGGAATGCCCCGGAGCATACACATTCGTTTTCCGCCCTTTTACTTCGGTGGGCGATGGACGGAGGGACGCGGGACGAGTTCCCCGATTTTTCTCTGGTGGATGCTCCGTAAGTGCTCCGGCGCATCACTTATGCTCCGTGGATGCTCCGCAAATACTCCGGCGCCGTGCGGGTACAGCTCCTTCTTTCATGTGACAAAGCGTCCCCCCGCACGACAGGCGTCTCGTTAACAATGCGTAGGCTGAGAGGCAACAATGAGGCTGGACAACCCCGCCTAACCCCGCAGTAACGTTTGAAAAAGCTTTTGTGGTGTTGGGATGCCTTCAAGGCGCTGCGCCGTGCTCCCAACCGGGCTGCAGAAATTAGGCGCCTTTTCCTTCTTCGAACCACAACCACCACCACCTTCCACTGAACGACCGGGAAAGGAGGAACGTAACTTGCTGAAACTTGCTAGAAGTGACGTAGGCAGCCTCGCCGGGCGGGCGGTCCCCACAAACTAACATGTCGCAGGCCAAGCCACCCGAATCGAAGTGCAGCGAGGATTGCGCGAACCCTTCGCCCGCGTTCGGGAAAAGAAAATCGTTCTGTGCACCTTGTGGACATCACAAGCGACTACAAGCATCAACGAAGGTTGTCATCGACAGAAGGGAGTTGCGGGAACCTTAATCGTGTGATGGTTCCGTGCAACGAACGACACATTGTGATCTCGCGAGTGGCGAACGACCCGGCGGTCGCTGGTGCGGCGCAAAACTGGTGAGTGAGCTCTTCTTGAATTCTGTGTGTTATTGTTTTCAAAAAGTGCTAAAATTGAGTAATTTTGTGTTGATAACCAAGTAGGTTATCAAGACTAGGCTAGCTTTGCAAGATGGCACTAAAAAATTCAGTGGAAATATTGAAAATGCGTTGTTTGGAACACGTGCTTTTCTTTCCTAATATGAATAAATTCGGTAAATTTAAGCACACCACTGTAATATTTGGAGCGCTGATCGACTCTCTGTAGATATGCATTAATAGAAAACATCATAGATGTGGGTTGATTCGATAAAAGGTTATTAATTTTTATAAGTAAACCTAATTCGTTAAAAGATATTTTGGTGTGATCAGTATACATAAACGGTAATATTTGTCGCTTTCCATAATGTTGCACGAAGAAAGCAGGCACACGGGTGCAGAGTTGGTATATTTACGGTAACTATATCTGTTGCCCAAGCGGCGATAAGAGACGTCGTCTTCCTCTAGTCGGAGCAAGCTTCCTCGTTCTCTTTACCGCAACATCACCCTCCCGGTGGGCTTAGCTCCGTCCCGGTGCAAATCATGGAGCATCAGTTAGTGTGGGCATATAGGGCTTGAGTCTGGCGGCGTGAACAACGTCGCTGCTGATGTGAGGTAGCATAAATGCCAAGTCGCCAAGTCGTAATAAACGCCAAGTCGAGGCCTCTCATTACGTATAAATTATTTTGATTTATCATGTAAACTGAATTAATAATACAGGAATAACTGAAATCAGCGTTAATTCGTTATAAATTTAGCGAATTGGGCTTGGGAAATGTATTCGGTACAGACTTTTAGAACGCATATACGTACTCATATTGGTGAAAAAATATTTTGATTTGTATTAATGGTATCTGAGATATTAATCTCGAAGTATAATTGACCCTTCGGCGGACATGGTGCTTTCATGACAAACGAGGGGGGAAAGGGGCTGGCGAGACCAGTGACGAGGAATGCGAAAGGAAGGTGGGGTTGCTTTGCAGAACGTGTTGTGGGGCACGCGATGTTTGTCTCGATGGGGAGATTGGTTCATGCTTATTTCTGCAACCCATTTGAGAGCACCGCTCACCGTCGTTGGGCGGAGGGGTATGGTAGTGAAAGAAAAAAAAAAAGAAAAGAGGGCACCATCTTGAGAAACTGGCAGTCTTTTCTGTGTTGATGGGAGAGAGAACTATCGCGCTGCTGCATTTTCTTTTCTGTGTTCTGTCCTGCTGCCATGGCCGTGAATGCAGTCTTTTTTTTTTTTTTTTGAGGAGGGGGGGAAGGGGTGAGTTGAATTTCCCCGACCGAATGGGTAAAACTGTCAAAATGTTCGCCTTCATGTCCCATATCTCTCTGAGAATAAAACACTCCTTTCTGTCTTAAGCCGCTAGGGGGCGCCGAGCAGTGCAGTCTAGCTCACGTTGCGCTCCGCATTTTTGAGTGATTTCGATGTGAAATCTTGTCCCAAACCACCGGAAAAGCTACAGCGATCGATTCGTAAAGGACGAGAGGAATCGGAAGACACCACCCACTCAGACCTGGAACGTCTCAACAACAAGCAACGTATGTAAAGAGACGGGCCCACGTGGTGCACTCGCTAGGCCGGAACGGCTCTCAGGCGCTCAGCACCCACTGCGCCGGCGGCGCGGGGTCCGGCTCAGAGCTGGTCTAACCATGGCTACGGAAACAACTGGAGTTTTCTCGAGCACCGAGACTCAACACCGACAAGCATCGAATGAAGACGACGGAATGGACCTCACCGGGCCCGGCACGTCGACGGGGTATTCAACCAGCCAAACGGAGGTGAGTGGATCTGCTCAACCTTCCCCCAACGATGCTGATAACGCTACAGACTGGAAAACTGTGTTAACACTACGCCAGCGGAAGAAACAAGCGTCGGAACGGAAGCGCAGCAACGCCCCGGCCAAACACGACGCGGAAACGAACACAGACACCAAGCGACCACTTTCTCTGAAAAAGAAGAAAGCACCCTAAACTGCCACCTCTGCCAAAGGACGATTTCAAGATCGTTATACGACCACATCCAGGCTTACCGTTGCGTAACATCATCACACCAGCACTAGCGACAGCCATTATTGAATTCCTGCAAGCATGAATTCTCTGGAGAACACTTTCTCCTGCGAATCAAACCAGGCTCAAACATTGCCATCTTCTCTACTCCGCACCAAGGAAGTAGCCATGAAAGCACGGGGAATTCGCCTCCTGACCATTAACGGCACCGCACACGCTGTCAAAGCATATGCCGCCACCGGAGAAGACGCCCTGAGAGGAGTGGTGCACGGCATACCGCAACACACTCCGACAGAGATCCCTGCTAGGCAACATGCGGATTCGCACTCAAGGAGTCAAGCTGCTGCAGGCCCGTATGATTGGAGATACCCAAAGTGCTACCCTCACGTTCAGCGGGCCCATACTACCGATAACCGTATACTATTACGGAGGTGAACTCTTGTGCCACCCCTTTCGCGCAACCGTTCAAGTCTGTAAAATCTGCCGCGACAGGGGGGCACCGCGCGGACGTTTGCCCAAATCCTGCGCGATAGATTTGCAACGTGTGCGGCCTCGAGAACCCCAGCGCGGGTCACCCCTGTGGAACCGAACTGTGCCTCGTGTGGTGGGGCCCATCTCACCGGGGACAAGAGCTGCACTAAGCGCCTAAAGCAACCACGACAACCACGAGCATCGCGGACCTCGCGTTCGCAGGCCACCAAGCAATTCAGATGGTTTTCCTCCGAAGGCGAGGAAGAGGAATACAGGGCGGGTCGAAGCGCGAGAAGTGAAAGCGTGAGCACGGACAAATCCCGCTCCAAATCTGCGCAACGCGCAAGCACCACCACTTCCACAAGCACCCATAAACGAGAAGCCCGATCCCAGACTCCGGCGAGGAAAGCACCAGTGGAAAGACCCAAAAGCCAGCGAGGATCAAGGACCGACTCCCAGAATGCTCCAGTAGAGGTAAGCCGGGAGGGGGGGCGCGTCTTCCACGACCAAACTCGTTACGCAGAGTGAGGAACACCAGCGAGCCATTTCAGAGACCAGAAAACTTAAGGCCAGCTTAGGTAGCAAAACGCAAGAGGTGGAAACACTCAAGCGGCAGGTAGCTATGCTCATGGCGCAGGCGAAGACGCTGAAACCCACAACACCCACTCCGTTGCCGCAACAGCAACCATCAGCGCCACCACTTGCGGTACAACCCACGCAATCAGTACAAGTATTGCCTCTGCGGCCACCAACACAAGCAAAACCTGTGCCACACGAAGCGACAACGCAAGGGACACTAATGCAAGTCGAACATATGCTTGCGCTGCAGCAAAAACAAACTCAACAACAATTTCAACAAATGCACGAACAACTACAAGCCCAAATGCAGCAGATGTTTGCGGAATTTCAGGAACTAAAACGATACGTGGATGATTCAGTTCAAGAAGTTCCAACGACCGCGTAAACGACGACATAACCTCGCTTCGGACAAGATGAGCCCAGAGATGATGCTCAACACGGACACCGATGATACTGCAGCCTCCGAAACCCCTCATCATGGCTAACAACACAACCAGGCAACAAGAGAATCTCGCTATATGGCAGTGGAACTGCCGATCACTACCCAACAAACACGCGACACTAACACAATACAACAAGACGGCGCTAGTCCCCCCCCGACGTTATCTGCTTGCAAGAGGTGGGGAAGCAACCGAGGCCCATTCAGGGTTACTGCCTATACACGGAGCCAGACTACCCAATGGTGGCAACTCTGGCTCGGAAAGACCTTGCCATAACGAGCGCCGCGGCACCGGGAGTACAAATTAACCACCAAATTTTAACTATCTGGCCGGTGAAGAAGGGACGACCCAAGTGCGTCTTGGTTAATGTCTACAGCTCACCCAGAGACCAAAAAGCTGACTTTTCGCCGTTACTACACCTCATATCAACCCTACTCGCGCGACGAGACAAACTAATTCTTCTCGGTGATTTCAACGCTTGGCATTCAGAGTGGGGATATAAGAGAGACACAGCAAAGGGCACCAATCTTCTGAGGACAACACAGAAACACGACCTCCTGCTGATCACGCTGCCGGGCGTCCCCACCAGAGTAGGCAACAGCGTGGCTCGCGATACCACACCTGACCTAACATTTGTCAACGACGTAAGAGGAGTCACCTGGAGCAACCTGAACGAGACGCTAGGCAGTGACCATTATATTATTAATGTAACCTGCAACACGGCAAAAGTTCGCCAATCCCTGGGGACGGCCAAGCTCACTGACTGGAAAAAGTACAGAGAAAAACAACAGACAGCACTTTCAACACCAGCTTCGGCAGGAGAATGGAGCTTTTTCCTTAATGACACATACAACGCCACTACCAAAGAGTATCACACCACTCCGGAAACTCCGGCGGTAGACAACCACCTGGCACACCTTTGGGAGGCCCGCAGAAGTCTAACAAAGCGTTGGAAGCGCCAAAGACACAACCGCAAACTACGTCGCCGGATAGCCCAATTGGCAGAAGAAGCAAACGCCTATGCCAGAGAGCTCAATAACAACAACTGGAGAAATTTCTGCGACTCTCTACGAGGCACCCTTAGCACCAAAAAGACCTGGGCTATTCTTCGTTGCACGCTAGACCCATCCAGCACGCGCACGGAAACAAATAACGTCATGAGAAAACTCATTGGAGAATACTCAGGCACGGAAGACGAGCTGATCCAACTGCTTAAGAATACCTACACTGGAGAAACACAGACACCCTCACCTAGCCCCAGAGACTATCACGGCCAAGAAAACGGAGATCTTGATGCCCCCCATCACTTTCGAAGAACTCTACGCCGCTACTCAGACATTCAAGAAAAACACCGCACCAGGCCCCGATCAGATTACCAACGCTATGCTGAGAAATCTGAGTGATGCGACCATCCAACAGTTAACAGATTTCTTTAATGACATGGTATGGAAACCCAATGGTCGACTACCCTCGGAATGGAAAACGGCGAACGTAATTCTGATACCGAAGCCGGGTAAACCGCGCGAATTACGACAACTACGGCGCATCTCGCTCACATCGTGCCTGGGCAAACTTTTCGAGCGAGTAGTCCTCAACAGATTAGAGACCTAGATAGAGCAGAACGATCTGCTTCCATACACAATGTTCGGCTTCAGGAGAGGAGTATCGGCCCAAGACGTCTTCCTAATGCTAAAAGACGAAGTCCTCAACCCACCACCGGGCAGTCCGGACAGAATCTTGCTCGCACTCGATATCCAAAAAGCATTTGACACTATCTCGCACTCCACCATTCTTGAGGGGCTCGAAGACGTCGGGTGTGGAGATAGGATATATTGCTACGTGCAAGACTTCTTGAGCACCGTACGGCCAGTGTGGGAATCGGTACGACACGCTCCCTCCCGTACGACCTACCGGGACGAGGCACCCCTCAAGGCTCGATACTATCACCGCTCCTTTTCAATGTCGGCCTACAAAAGCTGGCACTACAACTGGAGAACCACCAAGATCTCGGATGTGCCATATACGCGCATGACATCACGCTATGGGCTACCCGAGGATCGTACGGCGACCGACAAGACACCCTCCAAAAGGCCATTGACACGGTCCAGGCCTTCACAAAAGAAGCAGGCATGAAATGCGCCCCTTCCAAGTCGGCCTACCTGCACATCAGACCAAAAAACACCCAGGCGAATAGAGCAGCGACCCTACAACTCTTTCTCGATGGCGAACCCATCAAGAGGACATCAAACATTCGGGTTCTTGGGATGCACGTACAAGAAATGAGCAGCGTCTGCATCGCGCTCTCCAAACTCAAGCGCACGGTACGCAGCATTACCGCGCTCATCAACAGAATCGTGCGTGGCAAAGAGGGAATGACGGAGGCAGACACCTTGCGATTGATGCACGCCTTTGTCATCAATCGCATAACCTACGCGTTACCCTTCCAAGTCCACGCGCCGCACCGAGACCGACCAGGTGGACAAATTAATTCGAATCGCATGTAAGGCGGCGCTAGGCCTTCCTGAGAGCACCAGCACGGAGCGCCTACTGGAGCTAGGAATGCACAACACCTATGAAGAACTCGCCGCAGCCACGATCATCGCTCAGCGAGAGCGCCTGAACGCGACGCCCCAAGGACGTTGTCTGTTGAGACGCCTGCACTACCCCCCTGGCGCCGCAATTTTGCGGGGACGAGACTGAACTGCTACCACACGCACTACGAACACGGATACATGTAGATCCCATTCCACGCAACATGCACCCTACATACCACGCAAGACGAAGACAAGCCAGGGCGACAGCTCTCCTAAAGAGACAGGACTACCCAGACACGTATTTCGCGGACGCAAGTCAATACCCGCGCCCGACAACACCTAGCCCCACTTTCGCGGCGGTAGCGACAAATAGGGAATGCACGATCGCGGCTGCATCATTACGCACCTCATCCATCGCTACGGCGGAAGCCGCGGCTATCGCCCTGGCCATACGAGCCGCCGAAGCCAAGGAACAATCGGCATATATACTAACCGACTCGCAGGACGCAGGACGCATGTCGCCTATACCTGCGGGGAGTTTTACCGGCCAGCGTCCTACGCATCCTGGGACCGACCCTCACACAGGACCATGGAATAACCTGGTGCCCGGCACATGCCGGACTGCACGGCAAGGAACGGGTAGACCGCCTGGCTCGAGACATGACAGGCCGAGCCGCGGAACACTCCGCCCCAACGAACGCCCCCCACACCCGGCACGCCACGCGAAATTCTAGAATTTCAAAGGTTCGCACGACGATCCAAGGCTACTCCACATCCCAAGCTCAATGGGGGTCAGGCGAGGGACTGGCGCCGACTGCAGACCAACACATTCCCTCACTTGCACACACTACACAAGATGTACCCCGACAGACACGAAAACAAATGCCCATGGTGTGAAGACACACCAACACTCCAACACATCACATACGCATGCCAGAAGCGCCCAGCGGGCGCCGGCTCGCCGCTGGTGACAGACACACTCGCAAACTGGTCGTGGGAGGCGAGACTCTCCGACCTGGACTTGGGAAGCCAGCTGGCAACCCTCGACCAGGCCCGGCGAGCCGCAGAAGCCAGTGGGGCCCTGGAATAGGGGCTCCACCCATATGAACGTATACCATCTGTGACCATAAATAAAGTTGTTCTTCTTCTTCCTTTCTATCTTTCTCTGACGAACAGTGCGCGAAGACGAGACATAGTATTGCCACGCGCTATTCTTATTTTCACTTTTGTTGTATTCGGTTTTCGCCCACAAAGACCGTCAGCAAAGCTCAGCTCAAACCGCGCCTTATTGTTCTAGAACCTTCGCGATTATAGTAGATCGTCTTGTTAAGATTGCACGCCGGATGCGAACCGACCAGCTTATTCTAGAGCTTGCACGGCCAACAGTGATAAGGCTAGAAAGTTCGACGCGCGCTGTATAAAAGACGGTGCTTCCCAACGATGACCAGTTGATCGACGGCCGACGCTCTGTCCACCGCTATCAGTGCCAGTGTGTATTGCTGTAATCTGACTTTCCGTTTACCGGCCACAAGTTCGGCCCAAATAAACAGTTTCATTTTGAACCTACCGACTGCTGCCTTCGTCGACGTCACGACCACGTGACATCTGGTGGAGGTGCTTCCCGGTCCATGTACCGAACGCCCCCCTCCAACCGTGAGCCAAGCCCACACCGCCAAGGGGACACCGACGTGGACGCTGAGCAGCGAGCCAGCCGCAGGCGACAAGGTCTCCCACCAGAATACGGACCCCTACCCGACAAGATCCGGACCACGGCGAAGAAGACAACGAGCACGATGACGACCGCAGTGCCCCCCCGCGGCAATCGTGATGCAGCCACCCAGAGAGCCCCCGACGTTTCACGGATCTCTAAGTGAAGACCCCGAAACCTGGCTTGAGACATTCGAAAGGGTCTCAACATTCAACAACTGGGACGCCGACGACAAGCTGCGCCACGTATACTTTTACCTAGACGACGCAGCTAGGACCTGGTTCGAGAATCGCGAGTCCACTCTTCGAACCTGGGACATCTTTCGCAGCACATTTTTTGGAAACGTTGACGAGTGTCGTCAGAAAGGAAAGGGCTGCAACCTTGCTGGAGACACGGGTACAACTTCCTAACGAAAGCGTCACTATATTCGCGGATGAAATGACCCGGCTCTTCCGCCACGCTGACCCCTCCATGTCCGAGGAAAAGAAGGTTCGCTTCTTGATGCGGGGGGGTTAAGCAAGACCTGTTTGCCGGCCTTGTACGCAACCCGCCAAAGACTGTCACGGAATTTGTCTCGGAGGCCGCGACGATCGAGAAGGCGCTGGAGATGCGTACTAGCCAGTACAACCGCCACATTCCCTCGACGACCTACGGGGAAGTTCAAGCGCTATATCCCGACGACCTGCGCGACACCATCAGATCAATCGTTCGGGAGGAGCTGCGCAAATTCTTGCCAACTTCGCAGCCTCAGGTCGAGCCGATCACCGACGTCGTGCGCCAGGAAATCCGGCAAGTTCTTGGAGCACCTGAACCAGCGCAGCGTGAGCCACAAGCGATGAGCTACGCTGCCGCAGCTCGTCGTAACGCTCCGCCGCCGCGCCCACGTGAAGACTTCGCACCACCGCAGTTCCGCCGCCAGACTTTGCCGCCACCGCCACCGACGCCATACCGTCCACCCACTGGCCAGCGTTCCGCTCCGAGGAAGACCGACGTTTGGCGCGCCCCTGACCACCGCCCCCTGTGCTACCACTGCGGAGAAGTTGGCCACACCTACCGCCGTTGCCAGTACCGCCAGATGGCCCTACGCGGTTTCACCGTCGACGCGCCTCGTCCACAGCGGGGTGAACGACCGCAAGACATCGCCGACTACCTCGCAGGAGCTCAGTGGACGCCCCGACGACCCTCCCGCTCACCGTCGCCCGGCCGCTACATGTCACCGCACCGCCAGCAGTACACTGGCCCAAATCGGGGCCGGTCACCTAGCCCGTACCCGGGAAACTAAAGGCAGCAACCGATGGAGGTGCGGTTGCTGTTCGACGAAATGCCGAAGATCCTCCGCGGCCGCTGACGACGACAACGCGACGAGACCTGCGCAACACGACGCGAAGCAGACGAAGCCCTACCGATGAAACCTCGCGGACCGAAGAAAACCTGCCGACACAGCATGGAAGCACCGCAACAAATCGACGCAGCCGTGATCCAACGCCGCGACCTAACCGCAACGCAAGGCGACGTACTAGCGACCTCGACGTTCTCATCGACGGCCACAACGTCACCGCTCTCGTCGACACTGGGGCCGACTATTCCGTCGTCAGTGGGCCATTCGCCACCAAGCTGAAGAAAGTAAAGACCGCTTGGAGTGGACCCGAAATCCGGACTGCTGGAGGCCACCTGATAACGCCGATTGGAGTCTGCACGGCGAGAGTCACCATCAATAACCGGACTTATCCTGCGAGCTTTGTAATCCTGCAAAACTGCTCCAGGGATGTGATACTTGGAATGGACTTCCTAAGTGACCACGGCGCCGTCATCGACCTGAGGTCTGAGTCGATAACACTAACCTCAGACAAAGCGCTCCCGCCCCACGCAACGTCAGGGAACCATGCATTGAATGTGATAGAAGAGCAGGTGACCGTTCCGCCGCGCTCCAGCGTCATTATTTCCGTCGGCACCGAAAAACCTGCGAACCTTCAAGGCGTCATCGAGGGCGATCAGCGCCTATTCCTGAACCGTCAAATTTGCGTCGCAAGAGGCGTCGCCGAATTCCGTGATGGCAAAGCAAAGGTACTGCTTACAAACTTCAGCCACGAATATAGGCACCTTAACATTGGTACGACGGTTGCCTACATCGAGAAATTCGTGGACACCAGCAATGCTTTCGCCCTCTCCGATGATACCGAACCTGCTTCGACGAATCGAGGTCCCGGAATAGATTTCGACGTCAACCCGAGGCTCCCGAAGCACAAGCAAGACCAGCTCAAAAGTCTGCTCCTGCAATTTAAGGACTGCTTCTCGTCGTCATCAAGAATTCGACAGACCCCAGTCGCGTAACATCGTATCATAACAGAGGAAAGTGTCCGACCAATCCGTCAGAGCCCGTATCGAGTTTCTACGCGAGAACGGGAAGCCGTAAAGAAACAAGTCGATGAAATGCTTCGCGACGACATAAGCCAGCCGTCCAAGAGTCCCTGGGCGTCCCCCGTGGTGTTGGTGAAGAAGAAGGACGGAACCCTACGTTTCTGCGTCGACTATCGTCGCCTGAACAAGATCACGAAGAAGGACGTGTATCCCCTCCCACGTATAGACGACGCCCTGGATCGACTCCACAACGCGAAGTACTTTTCCTCGATGGACCTGAAGACAGGCTACTGGCAGATCGAAGTCGACGAGAGAGACCGAGAAAAGACGGCCTTTATTACCCCAGACGGCCTGTTAGAGTTAAAGGTCATGCCTTTCTGTCTTTGCTCGGCCCCCGCGACATTCCAACGCGTTATGGATACTGTACTGGCCGGGTTGAAGTGGCAGACTTGCCTTGTGTACTTGGACGATGTCGTTGTGTTTTCCGCAAACTTCGACGAACACCTCCGGCGCCTTGAAGCTGTACTTCAAGCAATCAAGACCTCCGGACTCACACTCAAGCCAGAAAAGTGCCGTTTCGCGTACGAAGAACTTTTGTTCTTGGGTCACGTGATAAGTAAGTCCGGAGTACGCCCTGATCCGCAGAAGACAACCGCCATCGCTACATTCCCGCCACCCGCCGACAAGAAGGCCTTGCGTCGATTTCTTGGCCTGTGCGCCTATTACAGGCGGTTTGTCAAAAACTTCGCCCGCATCGCCGAGCCACTCACTAACCTCACCAGGGCTGACGTCGAGTTTAAGTGGGAAACGCCACAGGAGGAAGCATTTCAAGACCTAAAACGACGCCTGCAAACGCCTCCGCTTACTTGCGCATTTCGACGACCACGCCGAAACAGAATTGCACACCGACGCAAGCAGCCTGGGACTCGGCGCCGTCCTTGTGCAGAGGACGGATGGACTAAAAAGGGTTATCAGTTATGCTAGCCGGTCGCTATCCAAGGCAGAGGCCAACTACTCCACAACAGAAAAGGAGTGCCTTGCCATCATCTGGGCTACATCAAAGTTTCGCCCCTACCTTTACGGCAGGCCCTTCAAAGTTGTGAGCGACCACCACGCTTTGTGTTGGTTAGCTAACTTGAAAGACCCTTCGGGTCGCCTGGCACGGTGGAGCCTGAGACTTCAAGAATTCGACATTACCGTCGTTTACAAGTCCGGGCGAAAACACTCCGATGCCGACTGCCTATCTCGTGCCCCCCGTCGACCCACCGCCGCAGGACGACCAGGATGATGACTGCTTCCTTGGAACCATAAGTGCCGACGAATTCGCCGAGCGACAGCGAGGGGACCAAGAACTAAGGGGCCTTATAGAATATCTCGAGGGCAAGATCACCACTGTTCCGAAGGTATTCAAGAGAGGACTGGCGTCGTTCTTCCTGCGAAACGGAGTTCTCCTAAAGAAGAACTTCTCGCCCCTTCGAGCCGAACACCTCCTCGTGGTTCCTTCAGCAGTGAGGCCAGAAGTCCTCCTGGCCCTACATGACGACCCGACGGCTGGACACCTCGGTGTTTCCCGAACGCTCGCAAGGATACAAGAGAAGTACTACTGGCTACGCCTTGCCGCCGACGTCGCTCGTTACGTCAGGACATGTCGAGACTGTCAGCGACGCAAGACACCGCCGACAAAACCAGCAGGCTTTCTTCAGCCGATTGAACCACCTCACCGCCCGTTCCAGCAAATCGGTATGGACCTACCGGGGCCGTTTCCTACGTCGAATTGCGGGAATAAATGGATCGTCTTAGCTACCGACTACCTCACCCGCTACGCCGAAACAAGGGCCCTACCTAGAGGCAGTGCCGCCGAGGTAGCGAAATTCTTCGTTGAAGACATTGTCCTGCGTCATGGCGCCCCAGAGGTCCTCATCACCGACAGAGGTACGGCCTTTACTGCAGAGCTAACTCAGGCCATTTTGAGATACAGCCAAACAAGCCACCGCCGCACCACCGCCTACCACCCACAGACCAACGGCCTCACCGAGCGTCTAAACAAGACCATCGCCGACATGCTGACCATGTACGTCGACGTCGAGCACAAGACATGGGATGACATCCTTCCGTTCGTGACCTTCGCGTACAACACGGCAGTGCAAGAAACGACGCAGCTGTCGCCGTACAAGTTGGTCTACGGACGGAGCCCATCAACGACGCTTGACGCAATGTTACCAAACGTCACCGACGAGGAAAACATCGACGTCACCACCTACCTACAGCGCGCCGAAGAAGCCCGACAACTCGCCCGCCTACGTATCAAGAATCAGCAGGCGAGTGGCAGCCGCCGCTACAACCTTCGACGGCGCTTCGTGGAATACCAGCCCGGCGACCGCGTTTGGGTGTGGACTCCGATACGCCGACGTGGACTTTGTGAAAAACTTCTTCGACGATACTTCGGGCCATACAAAGTGCTTCGACGTCTAGGCGCTCTGGACTACGAGGTTGTCCCGGACGGCATTACGAACTCTCAACGGCGCCGTGCGCGACCTGAAGTCGTCCATGTCGTACGCCTTAAGCCGTACTACGCTCGTTAGCGAACCTGAGGACTGCACCTATTGCTGTATTATTGTACTTTCTAGCTTTATTGTTGTTGTTTATTGTTGCATACATTTTTTTCCCCGTGTTCCGTTTTAAGCATCGGGACGATGCTTTTTCAGAGGGGGGGGCATTGCCACGCGTGTTTCTTATTCTCGCGTTTGCTGTATTCGCTTTTCGCCCCCAAAGACTGTCAGTAACGCTCGGCGCAGACCACGCCTTAGTGTTACTGACAGTCTCGGCAGTACTCGGCGCAGCAGCAGTAAATACGCCTTTCGAAGTGCGACAAGGTGTGTCCGTGTCTCGCATGGGCGTGGACGTTTTCCAACCAGAGGACAAAAAATGCCAAGCAAGTACTTGAAAAGGTTGTGAAGGGGCGAGCATGTGAAATCCATGATATGGTTGAGTGGCACATCTGGTTTGTGTAATTTGGGTAAACCATACACAGTGGGAGCCATACCATTATGGCACAGAAGCTGGTAGTAGTTTCTTTAATCAAGCGTTTGACGAACAATTGTCTGGCGAGGAATCATACTAGTGCAATGAACATACACTCGCCAAGGTAAAAATAAAAACAAGCATTGACGTTTCGGGCCCCGTATGGAGTCCCTTGATCACAATGAAGATGTTAGCATGGGCATGCGGCTATTTATCCGGTTAAATAGCCGCATGCCCATGCTAACATCTTCATTGTGATCAAGGGACCCGTACGGGGCCCGAAACGTCGATGCTTGTTTTTATTTTTACCTTGGCGAGTGTATGTTCATTGCACTAGTATGATTCCTCGCCAGACAATTGTTCGTCAAACGCTTGATTAAAGAAACTACTACCAGCTTCTGTGCCATAATGGTATGGCTCCCACTGTGTATGGTTTACCCAAATTACACAAACCAGATGTGCCACTCAGCCATATCATGGATTTCACATGCTCGCCCCTTCACAACCTTTTCAAGTACTTGCTTGGCATTTTTTGTCCTCTGGTTGGAAAAACGTCCACGCCCATGCGAGACACGACACACCTTGTCGCACTTCGAAAGGCGTATTTAATTCATGGTTGGGAAGACGACAATGGCTGCATTGCGTTCCTGGATGTTCTCATGGAACGCACACCTACCAGCCTCAACACTTCTGTGTACAGGAAGCCCGCACACACAGGCATCCCACGGGCCAGAAACGTTTGGTAGCAGCATCTTTATCAATTGGGTCTTGTATTTGTGGTTCGGGAGAAGAAGCTTAGACAAAAGAATTAAAAAGAATAAGAAAGGATCTCGAGGCTTACGGGTGCCCCGGTCAACTTCTCCGAAAGCTAGTATGCTGTTAAGCTGAGCTCTGTAACAAAGAAACCCCGGAAAAATAAAGAGTAAAACTGATGGCCATTCCGTACACACCTGGAGCAAACGAAGAGACGGCGAAAATTTTCAAAATTTGTGATGTTCAAATTGCTCATGTACCTTCAAATAAGTTCAAAAAATGTCTTGTTCATGCTAAAGATGTTTTGGATTGCAAGTGTTTCTCACGGGCTGTTTGCAGTATTCCCAGCGGAGACTGAAGCTTCATAAATTAGGGGAATCCGGGAATTTTAATAGGCACCTTAGACAGCACTGAAATGACATTGCCAAAGGACATGTTGTCTCAAACGCATTGGCCGAACAAGCTGTCGACACAGGCCGCACAATGAATTTTCGCCGCCGAAAAGTGATCTTTGCTCCAACTACTAGAATCACTATATATTCATTCTACTAATCGTACTCTAAACTACACACGTGGCAACATGCCATAAGAGTAAGCATGATGCTTGTGCAATGTAACCACTACATAAGGACGGCTTTTTGTACATTCACTCCACCGTGAAAAAGAAACCTATACATGTTTCAAGACGTCGATAAAATTGTTTTTTTTTTTTGCCAGATTTTGGTCGGTGCTCAGCTTTTCTTCTCCTCCATTTTATTACACATCTAGTGCCCTTTTGTGGTATGGTCAGTTAGGAGGCAACAGAGAAGCGATCATTCATGGACGTTTGTTGATTATTATGATTGGTACGGTACCCCGTGAAACTTCGGCATTTTTAATCTATGTAAGCACGTGTCAGTTTTGTGGGAGATACAAGCCTTTCTTCACGGTATAAAAATATCATCTGTAGTAGCGGCAACTTGAAACATCTATTGTGCTACAGATATTCCTCACTGCATTTTTTTGTAGATGTTTAGCTATCATCATATATCAGTGTTACTGTATTTCTTTGTAAGCTGTTTATTGTATTTACGCACGTAATGATTGCAATGCAGAATTTTGTCACAAAAATTTCGTTTTTTTTCATCCTGTGTAATGATCACACTGAACTTTCTGTCATGTGATGGCAGCTCAGTGCCATGCAGGGGCGTAGCCAGAAATTTTTTTCGGGAAGGGGGGGCGGGGGGGGGTGCACCACTTAGATTTCGGGTGGGGCACCTCCTTGAAATGTTCATTTTGCACTCTGTGTGCCATGGCGAAAAAATATTGAAGTTGGGGGGCACGTGCCCGGTGTGCCACCCCCTGGCTACGCCACTGGTGCCATGTGTCCATATGTTTGCATGGCTACCACCACACAAAGCAGTGCAGTGGCATGTTGCTTTTTGTTGTGCTGTGAACCCGGTGTGCAACCTGCGCGTCTCTCGTTAAAGGCTACTGGGTATGTGCTCGAGCACTGCGCTGTCCCACATTGTTTTTCTAACAGCAACATTAGGCTCACTGTACCTCAGAATAGCAAGACAGTGTGGCTGTATCGAAATGTGTGGGAACAAGCACTGGTGCATTGTCAGTGCTCTTGCCTGCAAAACTTTTCGGTTGCTGCACATAGTGCATTAATCAATGATGTATTTCTTTTCTTTGCTGTCACTACATTGCCGATGTAAAGTGGCATTGCACAACACAATTTTTTTGTTTTGGCATGATCACTAGCTCATCTGGGCCTTGCGATTACTGCCTCCTCTGTACTGCGCATGATCAATTAAAAGTTACTCTTGGCTCTAACTTTAACGTTTCAGAATGAGTGCTGATTTGCTGCGGTTTACTGTTACGAATATATCCACGAAAGAAATAACGGATAAGTGCAGTTTTCAAAGCAGGCCTAAAGGCGAGTACACAACTGGTAGCATCAGTTGTCACGAGAGTGTCGGCACATGAATTGGCATAGAAACAGCTAATCAGATATGCAGGCAAGCTAGACGATTACATTGAACTATGACAAGCTTCTAAGAAGTGAAGAGGTGGCGAACGGATGCAGTGATTACGTGGGCATGCCGAACGAAAAAGTTGTGACAAGACAGTCAGTGCTATCTGTTGTATAAGCCATGAAATAACGAAAGCAACTGCTGCTTCCCCGAGGATCATCCAGTATTTAAAAGAGCGCTACTAACTTCCGAGACCGTTGTTCCATGCATCGATGCACGTGCAGCCTCATCAAAGTAAAGCAAGGGCCATGACTAGGGCACCTATGCGGTATAACGCGATACGAATAGGGCACACGTGCTCGTAGAAAAGCTATTCTGTGAAAAAAATTAGAAATAAATCACCGCTTTTTCTTCAGTTATTTGAGCAAAAACTTCATTTACCGGGTTTGGTGGCCAACGTAGTTCATTAATTCGGGTTAATAACAACACTGAACCTTATAAGTGCCCGCCAGAAAATAAGAATTGCTTTGCTAAATTAGAAAATTCGTATAATCAAGTTTCATTCTATAGATCTTTAAGTGTATTTCTTATAAATTATAAGGCCAATATCAAAACTGACCGCGACTGGTGTGCAGGAAACACAACTGTTCTGTTACAATAGATGGGAACTACTTGTGAAAAGGAAATGGCAAAATTTGAATTAAGGCACATTGAACCAGAATACCTTGGAGGAAAATGCCAAGTTATCTGAGACATACAGCTATGCAGGTTATTTCTTGTGTGCAGTGCGCATTATGTTTCTTTGTGAAACTATAATTAGCTGCAAAAACTATTTCGCCTCTTTGCAAGGAGAAGCACCACAGGCTGCCCTTGAATTTAGTGCTGTAAAAAGAAAGAAAAGGTGGATACAGCAGTTTTCTTGTGAACAACGTGAAAGAAACAGATAAGCACCGAACATTACACAAATGTAAGTTGATCTGCTGGTTCAAGTGCGATTACTCGTTACTTTCCATGGCATGACGCTGCCACAACATGCCCATTTTTTTGTCACTTCCTTGTCATTGTAAGTTCTGGTGTGACATAACAAAGCGGCTACGTTTTCTGCGCACCAAGTGTAGTCGGTTTTGGCATTAATCTGAAAATTTGATGGTGACTATCTCAAACTATGTGCAACTCTTGTCATTTCTAAAAATGGGTGTGCCATCAATTGGGACTGCTTTTCCATATATACGATGGCCTTCAGGGCAATTATTAAAAAGCTAATTAGCAAGCCTTTTTAATTCATCACATCAATGTCACTTTATGTGGAGGAAAGTATCTCTTCCTTGACTTCAGTGGCGTAGCCAAGGGGGGGGGGGGTTGGGGGGGTTCAAACCCCCCCCAAAATTTTTCAATTTTGCTTGCGTATATATACACGTACACATACAAACGCACACACGAACATACATAAAGTATGGTTGAACCCCCCCCCCCCCCCCCGAAAAAAATTTCTGGCTAAGCCCCTGCTTGACTTATATTTCGTGTGCAAAAAACAACAGCAGCGTGACAGTAATAGCATTTTTATAAAAAATCTGTATTGCTAAAACACCTGTGTAAAAGGCAACATGTTTACAAGCAAATATATACATTGAAGATGTTAAAAAGGGCTGCTTCCCTTTTTCTTGAAGTTTTGTGATCCTCCATTCACATGCCGTGCTTTTTTTTATAATGCAGTTCATGTAAAGCGAAGTGTACATGTGCCTTTTATAGACCTTTTCACTGAAGGCTCCCTGACAGCCGCCATAGTGCTCTCTGGGCTGTTGTTAACATGCGTGACCCCCCAAAAATGCACGCCTGAGCCTGTGACGTCGGCTTTTGTGCTCCCGTGCAACAGCCCAGAAAGGAGGGGATCCTCCTCTCCGTTAAAAAAGGTCTATACAAATGTAGGTCATGTTCAGCCTGATTGGTTGGTTATCGTAAATGGTAGCCATTGTTAGCATTCCGACCTCTACTTTGATTCTTAGCCCAAAAAATTTTATCTCGCGTAATGATGGCACCCTCAAGACTGGGTCAGTTTTCCCACAAAAAACTAAATCATTACGTCAGTCATATGGTAGAGTTAAAACTTGATCTATTGAAGCTCGATTTTGTGAAGTTTCTGATCTAACAAAAAAATTTTGAATCCCCAGCAAACACTCGCAGGGCTCAGTTTTATCATCAACCCAAATTAATGAAATAACTTGGCCATCAAACCCGATTTATGGAAATTTTTCCAGAAATAACTGAGTAAAGAAGCGGTGGCTTCCTTCCGATTGTGCAGACAAGATTTTGTCCGAGCGTGCGCTCGCCACCGCGTTAAAACGTTTGGCCACCTAACTCACAGCCCTGTTGCTCTAGTATGACAAGGCTGCACGCTGTACCCATGCATGGAGTAATGGACTCTGCTGTCGGCAGCACTCTTACGTAGCAGATGGTGCTATGGGTAGCAGCGATTGGTCCCCTAATTTCATGGCACTAGTAGTCTCCTTGCAACTTTCTGGCTCGGTCTGTTCGCACAATCACTCTTCACATGTGCAGAAATATATTGGTGTTGGTGGGAAGAACGACTGCGTGGCAGCTTTTTGTTGTCGCTATATTACAATTTTAGATATCAAGGAGCCAAAAAATCGCTTCTCGATTTTACGAACTACCCGATTTAAAGGGGTCGTGAAAAGAAAATGAGGCTGCCTGGTTGCAGTTTTCCCTCCTTCAATAAGGATTAGACATGCCGTTTCCGAAATATTTCAGTGCAATATCTAGTCTATAATTAATGATGCCCGTTTCAAATCGCAGATTTCTCGGGCTACCAGAAAACTACCGGCCACCATAGCCACTAACGTGTCACGTCAGTGTGGCGTCATTAAGAGAAGTTATAAACAGAGCATTAGCTTTCTTTTTCTCTAAAATAATGGATTTGTAGGAACCTAGGAAAGAAAAGAACAGCACATCAATTTTTGCGCTGTGAGTTGTATACTGTGCAAGTATGGCAAGTGATCCGCTTGGTTCCTCTTTGAAGTACATCCTGGCTCTGTCACGTGTTGCCTTTGCTTGCTCGGTGCAGCGTCCCATTTTTTTTCTTACTGATTGTGTTAGGTTGTGTTTTACAGCGCGTTTTGGGTAGCTTAGTCTTCGCTATGCCTACCGTGTGTGTCGTCATACAATGCCGCACTACTTATCAAAGTGGAAACAATGTTCGTGACATCGTTACGGCACTGCAATCAAAGCGGTTGAAATGCTGCAAACCTCAGTCAACTATGGCACAGCAAACATCGCTGCATGGCCATGTTTTGTCGACGACAGAGACTTTTCATTGGCCGACTTAAAGTGATGTCAGCTGTACAGTTGAGGCGAATGTGAGCTGGGAAATCAGTTGTACTTTTATAGCTATTAAATGAACCCGGACAACGAAATGAGTCGAGGTGTAGTATTGAATGGACGGCCAGGATTCTGAATACACACGCAGTTGAGAATTTTCGGGAAACATTTCACGACCCCTTTAACTAATTTAATTCAAGTGTCGTCAACACTTCATTAGATTGAGTTTCAACTGTAATCACTCCATTCTTCTATACCTGTTACATTCGTATGAAATTTAGCAAAAGTTAGTTTGCCTAAAATATTTTTCCTCGTTCTTGTTTCAATTGGGCAAATTTAACTACCACTATAGGGAACAGTAAGGCACAATGACATCACGTGGCTAAGTAGGCTAATAGATGACTGTCCAGTGTAGCATGCAGCAACTGATTTATTCTTTCGAAGGGTTTAGCATCACATAGGACTGCAACCAAGTGGAGCTGAAAAGATGATGGCTCCACAAGATATGACACGACCCTTTCCTTTTAGAGAAAATGATGCGAATGAAAAAAGAATGTACATGTCTGCCTTTGGGACATGCAGACGTGATGTTCTCAAACAGATGGTCCGAGCACCTACTTGTGTAACGCACTCAAATGTAACATAAACCCAATTTTAAGCTGGTAAAAAATGCAGCATATGCCTCCTATTTTTTATATCAGAAAAGAATGCACCATGCAGAATTTACATTTACAATTTGACATTCCCTGACACGTAATATTTATTTTTGCCATGCTCACACATGAGCAGCATGCTTTTTAAATAAGTCTGCAGCTATCATAAATAGATTGTTGCACATGCCATGACTCCACCAATGCATTGTTTGATGCATACAATATTCAGAATACGAGGGACACGTCTTATGATCTGTTGTTGCAAAATTTTATATCTGAAGCTTTTTAAAGGAGCTTTCCCATTAAAGCAGCACATTACTGTCGCCACTCTCTATCATAGGTCGGCACTTTAAGGGAGTACTCACTCAAACTCACTCGCCACAATTTTTTCAGCCTTCGCACTCACTCACGTTCACACTCACGTCCACTCACACTCATGAGTACTCACTCATACTCAACTCACCACGTTCAAATGAGTGTGAGTGAGTGTGAGTTGAGTGCACTCATGAGTGAGTGTGCCGAGCTCCATAGGTCGGCGCTTTAGGGGAATACTCACTCAAACTCACTCACCACAATTTTTTCAGCCTTCGCACTCACTCACGTTCACACTCACGTCCACTCACACTCATGAGTACTCACTCACGACCACTCACACTCATGAGTTCTCACTCACGTTCACACTCACGTCCACTCACACGCATGAGTACTCACTCATACTCAACTCACCACGTTCAAATGAGTGTGAGTTGAGTGCACTCATGAGTGAGTGTGCCGAGCTATGCTCTCTATACATTACATATGAACTGTTTAGTGACCACTTTGTTTATTGCGTTACTGTTGTTACGAGTGCTACAAACACAGTTTTGGTGGAGGAATCTATTGTAATGCACGCGGAATTTTCGTACCTGCCTATAGCTCAGTAACTATGCTACTCATGTCATTTACATTCCGGTTAAATATTGGTGCTTGAAATGTGATAAGCGTATTATATCTGTTAGAGCTCTAACCGCTTTTTGCATGTTGCACAGCCGCCTAATAACTGTTCCGTTGTCAGTTGATTTCAGTATTTGTGTCCTGCATGAAAATTTTGGCTCACATATAATTGGCTTTTGGTTTATTTCAGATGGTTCGAGTTCACATGAAGCGTGAAACTGATCCTTCTAAGGCAAAGCGGTTGGGAGCATGGCGGGCAAGCTGAAAGTTATCAGAAGGTCGAAAGAATAAATCGATGGTTCATCTGCATGTAGAACCATTGTCAAGTGTTATCATGTACTGTTTTATCACGTACTGTTTTTTGCAGCTGTGTAATATATTTAAACAGTCCGAGTCTATCGCAGCAACTCATGTGGTTCATTAGCGTTTTGATTAACTTCTTTATATGATGTCTCTGAAGCTAAGGCAGCATGCATGTAACGAATTCGAATTGTATCATGAACAGAACTTCATGTGGTTGCATAAACCAGTTGCATAAATCAATATGATCTTTCCTGGAATGACACGTTCTGTGCGAGATTCACACACTAGTTTTCTCTGGCAATAAGCACGGTGGCTGCGTAAAGCGTCTAATACAAGTAGTGTTAGGAACCATTTCAGGTGGCTGACGCCAACAGACTCTCAATAAGTACAGTGAAACATGGCCTATTTGATGGCAGCACTGTTCCTCAAATGTACACCATATGGGAGCTCTAGGTCCCTATCTTTAGATTTTTAAAACTGCCTAGATATGGCCATATATGACATTATATAAAGACCACATGTGTGGGCATATAAAAGTTCCCCAGATATGGCCATATAAAGTCATATATGGGTATATTAAAAATTGGGCAGATATGGCCATATAAAGCCATATATGGTTATATTAAAAATTGGGCAGATATGGCCATATAAAGCCATATATGTCATATATGTCCATATCTGCCCAATTTTTAAAGGAGCAGTGACATCAACTTTACGCATGTCGCGTTTTTTGCGTCAACATGTAGTTATCGATCCCCTAGTAACGATTCGGTACTGATAATGCAACAGACGGACGAATTAATATATCTAATCATGATTAGTATGACCAGTATCGAACGCAATTCAAAACGGGAACAAAGCCCGCCAATTTTTAGCGCTGCCAACGCTGCCAAGCGGCCACCTCCCGCGGTCACGCCCCATCTCATCACGTGGCCGCACGAAATGGTGACGCGAGTTTCAGCTCACATTTCGTCTGCTCGGCGCGCACGTGTAGGCATGTGTTCGCCACCCCCATCGTCGTTGCCGCCGTCAAGAGCGTCCACAAGCGACGATGAAAACACTGAGGAATATGGAATCGCTGAGATTTGCGACGTGGTGAATCATTTACGGTTCGATCCTCTTCAGAGTAGTGATTCTGATATCGACGCCCGACCCAGCAGCGACGAGGAGGCAGCTGGAGACGCGCGCTTGGGCCATGCTGGCTGGCAAGACATATCACAACTACGCATATGAACGCTGCGTGCGTGTTACTTCTTTGAAATCATATTTCTCTGAACCATACGTTACGTACTGGTGCACTTTGATCGGTTATTGTCACGTTTGCGTCTACCTAAGCATAACCAATGTGTCGTAAACACTGGTCAGCTAGTGAATGTTGCCATATGTGTCAATCGTAATGTATACTGCTCATAGACTGAAACGCGACAAGAAAAAAAAGTGAAACGCGGAGGCCTGGCGTTTTGATTCCGTGAGCGCGTTGTGGGGGGTAGCGTTTCGCAATGGCGCGCCATACTTTTCGCTTTTTCTCTTATTTGAAGAGCATGATTGCAGCGCACAACGGTTCCACGGCATGCTGGCACGTAATGCGATGGAGATCGTCGTTTCGAATAATCACATTCGCGCTCATGACTCCACGACAGTCCACCCGAAGCGCCACAACGAAAACGCAGGATTCACACGAACGCGCTGCACGAACCAAGCAAAACAAAACAAGCGACGCCGTTGCCAGGCAGCCTGGCGTCGCCGCCAGGCGGTACCACAAGTAGGCACCACGATGAAAACATTAAACTTGTCGACGTCAGCGTTGCTCGCGCATCGTCACTCAGGGCCTGAGGCGTGGCCTAGACGCTAGCTGAACACGTCAAAATAGTGTCGATGTTGCATGGCACGAACGCGCAGTTGAGCCTTTGCCCGCTCTTTGCGCTCGATTTGAAATTTGGTGTCACTGCTCCTTTAATATAACCATATATGGATTTTTTTATATAAGTCCAGATATGGGATTTTTGTAAGGGTGGCGTTAGTGGTTTTCGTATAGTTGACGATTAAAGATGATAGATGGCGCTGTTATAATTGTGATCACGAAAGAAATAGAAAAAAGAGAAGAAAACTATTTCTTGGAAAGGAAAGAGAAAGCCAAAAAGTTGGTGGAACAAAGAAATCCGGGATGCGATCGAGAAGCGACGTGAGGCATCACGGCAGCACAGACAGGCAAAAAAGGAGAAGCGGCCACAGGATGAAGTCAACCAAGTATGGGAAATATATTTAGAGCAAAAATCCATTGTGCAGAAATTAGTCGAGGCAAAAATTAAAGGCGAAAGTGAACGCTGGATGACAGAGATTCGCGAAAAGAAGAAGGCCGCGCCTAGGATATTTTGGAGCCACCTAAAAGCGCTAGGTAGGAAGTCTGTCACAATGCAACAACATATGGTAGATGAAGAAGGAAATCAATTGGAAGGGTATGAAGCGCTAGGTTACATCCGAAAAGGTAACAGCCGATTCGTTTAAAAAGGTCGCCCAGGGGATTCCCCCGGTGAGTAAAAGTATGCAGAAGAGTACAACCGACGAAGATGTAGTACTTGAGAATTTCAATTGGAAGAAGGCCGAAGGAAAAATTCCTAAGCGCACTACTTCGGGCTTAGATGGGGTTCCCGTCAGCCTCATTAACGAACTAGGACATAGCACTAAAGAAGCACTGCTGAAAGCCGTAGAAAAGTGCTTACAGGAGAGGGAAATACCAGACAGTTGGCGAAAAAGTAGAATGAACTTAATCTATAAAGGCAGGGGAGAAAAGGATAACATTCGCTCGTATAGACCGCTAACCATTACATCGGTGCTATACCGGTTGGCGATGCAGGCAGTAAAATTAAAAATAGAAACGTGGGTAGAGCAAAATGATATTTTGGGAGAACTCCAGAATGGATTCCGAATCGACAGGCGGTTAGACGATAACCTGTTTGTTCTTACACAGTGTATAGAAATATCAAAAATAGAAAACAGGCCCTTATACGTAGCTTATCTAGACATCACCGGGGCATATGACAACGTTAATCAGGAAATTTTGTGGGATATATTGAAGGAAGTGGGCATAGGTGACGACTGTATACAGCTTTTGAGGGAAATATACCGAGAAAATACAGTTTGTGTAGAATGGGAAGGAATAAGCAGCAAGGACAGCGTTGACATTAGTAAGGGGCTGAGACAGGGATGTCCTTTGTCCCCGCTGTTATTCATGCTGTACATGGTGAGGATGGAAAAAGCGCTAGAAGGTAGCAACATTGGATTTAATCTGTCACACAAACAGGCAGGCGCGATGGTTGAGCGGAAGCTTCCAGGTCTATTTTATGCTGACGATATTGTCTTATTTGCGGACAGTCAAGATGATATACAGCGGCTGGCAGATATATGCGGAAGGGAGGGCGAGGCTCTAGGACTAGGTTTTAGTGCAACAAAATGTGGATTGATGGTATTCAATGATCACGAAGACCATGCGGTCTTAATACAGGGCCAAGAAATACCGAGGGTAAGCGAGTACAAGTACCTCGGAGTGTGGATAAATGAGGGGGGATAGATATATGGAGGTACAAGAGAAAGCATCGGTAACAAAGGGAAAGAGGAATGCTGCAATCATGAAGCACAGAGCGTTATGGGGATACAATAGGTACGAGGTGCTTCGAGGGCTGTGGAAGGGTGTGATGGTTCCGGGGCTTACATTTGGGAACTCAGTGGTGTGCATGAAGTCAGAGGTGCAATCAGGAATGGATGTAAATCAAAGGACTGTGGGACGCCTCGCGTTGGGCGCTCACGGGAAGACGACAAATGAGGCTGTAAAGGGTGATATGGGATGGACAGGTTTTGAAGTGAGGGAAGCTCAGAGCAAAATTAGATTTGAAGAGAGGCTGAGGAAAATGAAGGAGAGTAGATGGGCAGGGAAGGTTTTCAGGTATTTGTATAGAAAAAGCGTCGACACGCAGTGGAGAAAAAGAACTAGGAGGCTCACCAGTAAATATACGGCTAGCAGTGTGGGCGACATGGCAAGAAGGAGCATTAAGCGAAAAGTCAGAGAGGCGGAGAGGACTTATTGGATGACAGCGATGGAAAAGAAGCCGGCTCTCAGTGACTACCGAAAGGGAAAAAACGAAATAAGGAGGGAGAGGTTTTATGATAATTCAAGGGGAAGCGCTTTACTGTTTGAGGCAAGGTCGGGTTGCCTTAGAACGCGTAGCTATAAAGCGAGATTCTGTAACGAAGAGGAACAATGTACATGCTGTGGGGGGAACTAAAGAAACGATGGAACATGTTCTGATTGAATGTTGCGATATCCACCCAGATATACGTGTGGGCACGAGTCTACATGAAGCCTTGGGTTTTAGGGACAACAATGGAAAGCTGAACACGTCCGCGATAGAAATATGTAAGAGACGGTTAGAGTATTGGTGGCAGAAAAGTAGAGAGAAAGGACAAAAATGAAGAATGGGGAAAAATAAGGCCATTCTGCCTTAAGAGGCAGAGAGATGGACCATGAATTTATATCTTTCTTTGCTATAATAACATAGATTTAATCAATGTAGATAAGGCATTAGACCAACATAAAAAGAAAGTTTTTTTTTTTCGAGCCTGGTGGCAGACATGTCACCGCCCCGTTATAAAGGGGACGCTCATAGCATCCATCCATCCATCCATCGTCGGGCCGACGCGGAACTCGGAGTCGAGCACCGGAGGTGGACTCCATCGTGATCAACGGTGAGGTGAACTTCACCAGAGAGGAGGTAGTCAGCTCCTAGTATCATGTCAGTGGGCAGGTCCTCGAATACGGGAACGCCGACAAGGAACATGCTTCCGGCTTCGGTTTGGAAATGCACGTCGAGCTTACCGACAGGCAATGTACAACCACCGAGGACACGCAGGGGTGCCTCGGGCCAAGGTTGGAGACTGGCTGGGGCATGGTGTCGATGTAGCGCCGTGCGTTGAGCGCGGAGCATGCGGCGGCTCCGGTACTCACGGCGGCACAAGCCCATAGCCAAGGACGCGTGGACGGCGTCCGTTGGAGGCCGATGGGATGATAGAGTCCACTTCACGGGAACCGCGCCGATGGGAGCGTTAACCACGTTCCCAGACGAGAGGAGCCCGTGTGGTGCCGTAGCGTGAACTGGTATCGCGGCGCCGATGAATGAAAGTTGAGCCGCCAAGGAGGCCTGGACGCCGTCCCAGGTCGGCGTTCGCAGAGCCGGAAGGTTACGGGGTGACGAGGAGGCGTAGACGCTGTCCCCGAACTGTGGTTGGTGCGGTGGCAGGTGGGCGGGTTCCATGGCCGAGGAAGCGTGGACGGATTTCCTGGGAGGGCCTGTCCGGAACGCCGAGGACGCACGAGCACAGGTGGCGTCTGCCTTAAAGCTTAGGCGATACACGGAAGATTCACGGTTTGCACTCATCCACTCATCATCATTCACCTCGTGGATATGCTGTCAATTTTTTGTATTTCAGTATGTATGCAGGTTGATGAGTTTTAAAATAAAAAAAATTACATCATCTCCCGCCAAAGGGGACCGTGAGGCGATGCGAAGCAGCGCATGGGTCGACTTAAAGATCCGTTCATCACGAGCACCTTGCCTGATGTTAACGCGTCATTGCAAGTGGACCACACCAGCCCCTTACACCAGCCCGAACGTGCTAGCGCGGGACCAGCGCGTTCTGACTAGGATACAACGCGTTGGTTAATCGCGCGTCTGCAGAATCCCGTTCCCCGACGCCAACAGCAACGGCGCCATAGCGCCGTTACGAAGGAGAGTGCAACGGAGCGAGCGCGCGCCGCAGTATTTTCAATAGGTTTCTTTGTAGCGCACATAGACGACGGGACAAAAGGAAGACACATATAGACACACTCGGCACTAACTTCCAACACAGTTTATTCTCGGAAACCAGGTTACATTTATGCACTCGCCTTACTAGTCACAGGCACGTGGTCATGGTGAACAAAGCAAAAAAAAAAAAACACTGGAAAGTCACGGCATGCGCAGATACGCTAATTCTTTTGCTGACAGTGTCAACGACGGCTTGCTAACACACATATCTCCAAGTGCAGCAATCTGTTCGGCTTCTATTATCAGTCGCGTTGTTTCACATTTGCTCCTAGCTGTTATTTCGGAGTCTTGAAAAAGAGGGGAACATTGATGCAGATTACAATGTTGCCCGAGAAAACGATCACTTGCGATTTTTCCAACTTTATTTTTGTGTTCACGCTACCTATCATTAATGCATCTTCCTGACTGCCCAACGTAACACTTGCCGCATGTTAACGGAATGCTGTAGATTACTGAGGTCTTACATTCAACAAACTTATTCCTGTGTTTTACTTGGCAGTCCGGAGCACTTTTTTTCCCTGGTTTTGTTTTTCTGCATAGGCTGATTAGTTTATTAGGCGCTGAGAAAGCAACATCGGTTTTTCCGCGTCGTGCAATTTTCTTTAGATTATGCGACACCCGGTGGATGTACGGAATTACTGTCGGACGTTTTTTCTCCCGTTCACAAGTTTCTTGCATGCTTTCAGGGTTACTAGCTTTTCGCGCTTGCTTCAGCATTCCGTCAGCGATTGACACCAGGAGCTGTCTGGGATAACCAGCATCTTGCAGACGCAAAGCCTGCTGACTGAATGCTTCATCGGTACAGTGAACGCATGATTTGTTAAGCGCGTTGGTGAAACACATTTTCGTAACTCCTCTCTTAACTAATTTAGAATGGGCCGAGTGATATGATAACAATGGTTTCATTGCCCTAGGACTGTAGCACCAGCTGTGCGCCGCAGTAAATACGAGCGCACAGCTGCGCCGGAGAGAGAGAAACGGGAGAGGAGAAACGAAGCGGAGGCAGCGCTCGCACCACCCCCTCCACCCCACCTCCTCTCGGAGGCTCACCCGAGGAGAGGGTCCTCCGACCTCCTCGCGCTCACGCGAGAGGGGGGCAGAGTTGGCGCATGCGCAGTAAGGGCGGGGACACCGCACGCACACCGGATCGAGCTCCGCCATAAGACGCTTTCGCATCTAATAAATAAACAGTTTGAATTTAGCTCTCTGTCTCCTTTCTTTTGTCCTCTCGGTTTTTGCGCTGCTAAGAATTGTAATCAGCATAATGAATAGTTTGGGAGGAGGGCTATCGACATCGTTATTGCTTCTCGGCGTTGCTGGAGGAGGGCTTGCTTAGTGTCTTCTCAGAGCGAAAAAATTCTGCTTACAAAATATGCACCTGCTTTTAGAATCAACTGCTGTAGTCTTAACCACTACCGAAGGGGAGCTCTTCGATGCGCCGTAAATAGAGGGTCGAGAAAAATCAGTGCTCAGTCCCGTTAAGAGGAAAAGAAATGAGCAGTGCACGTAGCGCGAAACATTGACAACCAATATTCTTGAAGGGTGAACTTGTCGGCTGGTTGTTTGAACATATTGTAGGGGAAACAGCCCGAAAGGCCAGGACAGTAAAGATTCACATACAACCCCGCGTAGCGCTGCCTGGCAAGTGGAGTTTATTGCGGCGAAGAACGTAAATAAATACATATCTACGTATCAGCCCTTCGTCAATACAACCAAGAACAGGAAAAAGAAGGAAAAGGCATCAAATGGACACCGATGCAAGAAGCTTTGAGCGCGTGACAACAGTGGTTAACACGAATTGCCAGCAGAAATGTACGTAGTTTCCTTGTCAGATAATAAAACAAAATGAGTGCTTACACATCTATTTTTCACAGAGGCAGTGTTGTGGGCCTCGATGATTTGACGCTTGACTTTGTCCCGGTTGTACGTGTGCCTTTACTCTCGGGGTCTTTCGAGCTGTTTTCGCTACGATAACCAATAGTCTGTTAGGACCACGGAGTGGATTGCAAGAGATGGTTCGCGCGGTTATGCACTAGATTAAAAATATACCGACGCTGCTGCTCCTGCTGATAACAACGTTGACTGAGTAACAAAGTACTACTATACTTACCAAAAGAACGGAACTTTCAGTTTTCATGCTCATAAATGTCAAATTTTTTTCTTGTTGGTTCTATATAGTAATACGAACAGAACGTGAGTTCTTCAGATGGGTACAAAACCAAAGAGAATGACATGAGCAAGTGCTTGTCCATGTGATTCTCTTTCGTTTTGGTATTAATTGTCGCCTTCGGAAGAAGTGGCGCTTTTTACGTGTTATTGCGGTAGCAGTTATATATGCACTTTCGGCGTGTTTTTGCCGACGCCGTCGACGTCATGTTCCGTATCAAGTTCCAATCCATAACGCCGACCCACGCACGAGTGTTGAATATAAACGCGGCTGAAGCAAAGATGGAACGAGCCGGCCATCTCCGTCGCATGGAGGGCGCATGTCGTAATGTTGCCCCGCGTGCGAGGCGTACCATCGATGGCTCCTCAAAAAGAACGGAAACTGTCCCGCTCGTCTTTCGTCGGGCGAGATATTACGAAGGGGCGACAGTGTGAGGGGGAGGGGAGGTGCGTCGCACAAGCAGCAAGTGTGAACTTTGATCATACGGACACGGTCGCGAGAGCTGGCGCACGCGCTATCTCGTCAGACATCAGTACAAGGTTCGTATACATACTCTGCTCGGTCCGCTTACTTCGCGTTGAGACCACAGACAGCACGAAAACCGCTTCGCTCCCTAAAGTGGCCCGCATCCCCTTAAACCATGGTTTAAGGTGATACGCCCACTCCAGTGTTTTGTAGATGTAAGCGAGAACGAATAGAAAGAGTTAGCTGCAAGCCTCACTTCGTATAACAGTCCAGTTGCTATCGAATTCATTGCTTCGCCCTTAAGGCGAAACTGGGGCATTTTTCTTTTTTTTATTCTCGTACGTATTTTTAACGTACTTAATTTTTGTTACGGGTACCACGCAGCAAAAGGTGCTTATTTTTCTTGTGTAAATTGTGAATTCATCGCCCACCTGCGTTGGTCTCGTCTGGCCTTAGAGTATTGCAAAGAAGAATAAATTAGGGCCTCTGAAAGCATTTCTTTTTCTTCCTCAGTATGGTCATATTGCCTGGTGGACGACTCAAGGTCATAGATTTCGACACGACGAAAGTTTGTCATGGTTTATGTAAGTATTTCCATTCCGTATGCGAGTATTTTTACCCTGCGTAGCGCGCATTAACGACGCAAGTTGGGCCGTTGAACTCCATTGTAGAACGAATGTTGACGCATCCTTAGCTTGGCGTACGACGTGCGCGACAAATGCCTTTAATGGACACTGAAAACCAGCGAGTGCTCATGTACGGTTTGAATGAAAATCTTACACAGATATTGCTATAGACCTGGTGAACTCTCGCATTAAATAAGGTAGCAGTTCCAAATATCCTTTATCGATTCGGATATTCACTCTTCCGTATGAATGCATCCAATGTGCTTTGAGTTTGCACATACCCTACCCCTGCTAAAAATACTTCGCAATTCGATGAGCGGGAAGCACATATTACATATCATCGTGAGCCAGCACTTCTAAATCGCTTAAACGCATATTCAAGCATACACTCTAAGCCCGGTAACGTTTACGAAAGGTGCACATTTTCGCAAATTTGTGTACTTATAAAATAAAAGTTATCTAGTAACCTTTGCAAAATTAACCTTTATTAAAAATGCACAAACTTACTTTTAAGACAGACGTTACAGAAATAACCTTTAGCAGTGGTTCGTAATATCGAGAATTCTCACGTAAAAATAGAGGTTACGTTGCACAGTACACAGTATACTGTTCACACAAAACGGCTTGCAGGATTGGATTGTATTGGATAAAACTTTATTTGTGCCTGCAGTTGCGCGCTCGCGCGTCCCGACGGGGGCCTACGTCGTCCTCGGGGATGCCGTTGCTCAGCGCGGGTCTCCGCTCATCATTGCCGGCTCGCTGAGTCCCTGCCTTTCGAACGCTTCAAGGACCTGATGGACGGCCCAGAGCTGTTTGTCCTTGTCGTAGCTCTTCGCGGCCGCCTCGAGCCGCGACGGGATCGTTCTTGATGTTGCTTCCTCTGTGTGTTGGATGCAGTCCCACAAGATGTGCGTGTGATCTGCCGTCTCCCTCCGGCAGACCTTGCACTTGTCGGTCGGGTATGTCTCGGAGTACATTCGCTGCATCAGTGCCGGGCTCGGTCGCGATCTGGTCTGGAGCTGTCTCCGTAGTACCTCCTCCGCACGACAGAACCGCGTGTGCGGGAGTGGGAAAAGTCCTGCGAGCCAGGCGGTAGGCCTTCGTGATGTCGTTAGAGTCCGTCATGCGGTTCCTTGGCTCCGAACCACGTCGGACGGTCTGTCGCGGGGGAGCGGTTAGTTAGCGCTCGCGTCGCTGCATGTGCCGTCTCGTTGTGGTTGTCATTGCGTTCCGACGCGTCACCCGCGTGCGCCGGGAACAACTTAATTCCCACTTTTCTGTCTTGTAGTTTGGCCGCACGAAATACGCGCTCGGTCTCTCTACAGTTTTGACCTTTTGAGAAGTTTCGCACCGCCTGTCTAGAGTCACTCAGCACCGTATGGCAGCCTGTGTCGGCGATGGCCTGGGCGATGGCCACCTCCTCCGCTTGTTCCGCTCCGGAATTTTTCATGCTCGCTGCCGTCCTCGTTGCGCCGGTCGCCGCTTCAAGGACGACCGCTGCGAAGGCGTTCCGTTGGTATTCGGCCACGTCCACGTACCACGCGTGCTCGTCGTTGGCGTACAGGTCGATGAGAGCCTTGGCCCTCGCCACCCTTCTTCCCATTGTTGTACTCGGGATTCATGTTCTTTGGTATGGGGTCGGTTCTGTTCTGGCGTCGGACCTCTTCGGGGACGGGGAGCTTCGTCTCCGCTTCGTTCGAGCGTCCTATTCCCAGGTCGTCCAGTGTCTTCCTCCCGGCTTTGGTCGCGGACAGGCCACTCCAGTTGAGCGGTTCGTTGCGCTTCGGCTATTTTGTCCAGCGTGTTATGTATCCCGAGTTGTAAGAAGCGGCTCGTGCTCGTGGACTCGAACAGGCCCAGCGTCGTCTTGTACGCTCTTCTGATGATGACGTTCATTTTGTTGTGTTCGTGTTGCAGCCATCTGTGGTATGCTGCAACATATGCGACGTGGCTGATGATGGATTGTACGAGCCTGATTAGGCTCACCTCTCTCATGCCTGCCTTCCGGGTCGTAACTTGTTTGAGGAGTCGCGTTGCGTTGGCTGCCTTCGCAGTGAGACGGGCGATGGTGTCGCCATTTCTTCCGTGCTTCTCGATGACCATGCGTAGAATCCTGATTTTACCAACTTCGGGAATCACGTTGCTGGATTTGGTTACGATTAGCGTCTTTTCGTATTCGCGTTGTCTGGTCTTGCCTCCGCCGTTGTTGGCAGGTGGGAGTATTAGGAGCTCCGATTTGCTCGGCGAACATCTCAGTCCGGTGCCTTCCAGCTAGTTTACTATCGCGTCGACGGCGGCTTTCAGCGCGCCCTCGATGTGGGAGCAGGGGCGCATCCAGCCACTCATTTTAGGGGGGGGGGGGGGGGGGCGGTCGCTTGAAGTACAACCGGTGAGGAGGGGGAGGGGTTCTTTACTTTTTTGTTTTTAGTAGTTCACATTATCACAAGAAGCTCGTCACAGCATAAATACTGTTTATTTGTGTTCACAATAGTCTCATTCATTTGTTCTAATCATTTTCTAACCGTAATAAATTAAAATAAAACAAATTATGGACTTTCACGCTTGAGATATAGGCAAATTTTGCAGCGCTAATCCTTTGTTCGGAATGGGGGGTTGCGCGGCCGGTGCGAACACGGGTTGTTGTCGCGACCGGAGCTGTCATCAGGGCAACGGTGTGCGCTGCCGTTTATCGTAAATATGACCGACCAACTAGCCCACAAGTACATTTTAATCAGGGCAAGTTGATGTAAGGAAGAAAGCTTTATACAAGTGCTTACATTGTTCAGATTTCAGTGAACAAGCACAGCGCTATCCGGTGCACTGGATTTAAGAAGCGTGGTTGGGGTCCACTCCCTTTTCCCTCTCACCACGCGGTCACCAAGATTCCACCAATCCTAGGATATTGACATGGTCGTAATGGTTCAAAGGTTAATGTCCCGTCGGCCGCGCAGGGCTTTAAAGTTTGAATACCGACATCTCTACCGCGCGTTGTTAGAACTTGTACGATGATTATACGCTTGGACAAAGATCGTCGCTATGGCGCCGAAGAGACGGCACGACAGTTGCGCGATTGTTGCTCCCCTCAGCCCCCCTCCAGGTCGTTTTCAGTCTCTGAGAAGCGACGGCACACCTTTCAAGGGGTTAAATGTGAGAAGCGCGACCACAAAATTGACTTTCACGGCGCTTCTGTGAGAGAAAGGACTCCGGGAAGAATGCTGTTGCCCGAGTTTTGGAAAATTCAGAACACACCTGCAAACATGAACCGCTCGCTGGGAACAATGCCTCCGAAACAGTCTCTCCGAAATGTGAGGGTAATGGAAAGCCGGAGCCTTCTCGATCAGGAAAGGAGGAGACAAACCGTCACTAAAGAAATTACGTTTCTCAAAACCGGACCAGTCGTGGCACACGTGTGAGTGTGCGGTGGAGGAGGTTTCGGAGCTGCGCATGTGCTGGTTGTCAAACAAACTATTTATTTTAGAGAGTATCTAAAATACTAATTATGAGTATCTGAATCACTAACAGGGGAGACTACTCATGCCAACAAAATTCTCACAATAGTAAGTGGGTGCACAGAGGAGATCGCAAGCATTGCGCTACTTGCTCATCTCGACGTGCACGTCAAACAAATAAAATGAAGACAGCAACGACAAAGCAGAAGAGCAACATTATCACAGACGACGAATATTAGCTGGTAGCACAGTGCTTACGCATATTTACGTAAACTTTGCAAGAGACTTCCTGCGCGATACCCTAAAAAGTCAACTGCGCATTTTGTAATTGAAAGAATAAATGACAATGCGCGAAGCAATATTATATCGGGCTGAAAGGGAGAAAGAAATGCTGCACTATATCAGAGCGCAACATATCGCTTGTACTTTAGCAAAATTGGTTCAGTTCGTGCGACATTGCTTCAGCACCTTTTGAAACTTCCCAGCACAAAATTCTTGGCAGTCTTTCTTTAATCCAAGTCAAACAATAAATGTTCATATTGTTTGTAAACGCAACATGTCTAGAAAAACATACCTTGAAGTTTTGTCATATGAAAAAAAAAAAAGATATGCTGATGTAAAAAGTACTTAATTCAGGCACTGATGCATATTGTTAGAGCGCATTCTATAGAATATTGGTACATTCCTCGTAACTGCGTTATAAGGTGGGCAGAAAGGTACTCTAATCACTGCTCTGAGCAGGTCGATGACGACAAATAGCAGGATATATTTGGCTGATTACTGGCGTGCCTGGTAGCTCGAATACTGCAGCTAGCATTTATAGGTGACGTTTCAAGTTTTCCTGAACTAGAAAAATACATTTCAATGGTGTCGATATGAAAATAAAAGTTCTAAACATCGGCTATATATTTGTGCGTGGCCTACGCTTACCTTGCGTCGTCGGGACGGGTCAAGTGGCAACCATAGTACCAGTCTCCAGATTCATACGGCTTGGGTGGCAACACGCATGTCTACGATACTCACAGCTCTGTGGGACAGTCGGCAGCCGCCTGTGCTTTATCAATGCGCACCGGCGTTTCCCGCCAAATTTGAGTGGATATCCTTGGCCTAAACAAAGACGATGCAGCACCTTTCTTTTCACTCCTACGCTGTAGGAAGCCCTTTCTGTTTTTTATGCAGCGCAACGTCAAACCTACAGCATTATTGCTGTAGTTCCCACACTGCATCTGCCGCCTATTTGCGCGTCGCGAAAGCTCTCCGGCGAAAGAAGCAAGTTACGGAAATACGGTACGCAAATACGGTACGCTCCTCCTTTCTCGCTCGTTGTGCTTTTGCCGCTCATAATTCTAGTAAAGGCACCCAAACACCACAAAGGCCTGTTCAAATATTACTGTGGCGCGACACGCCTTATCATTGCCTGTCAGCCTACGCATTGTTAACGATGCACCTGTCAATCGGGGGGACGCACTTTAAGCACAAAGAGCGAGAGAGGAGGAGGGCTACCGTAGACCCGTACCGTATTTCCGTAACTTGCTAAAACTCTCTATTGTGTATGTTAACGTAAAGCGGGGATTAAAGCGGCTACAGAAATCTTGCAAATTAAAAACACACACACACACACACACACACACACACACACACACACACACACACACACACACACACTACGTGCCAACGACATGGTATCTCCGTACTTGACTCCGGCATCCTAATCCCTGCAGGTGCATTGTTCCAAGAACTTCTGAACTTTGAGTCAAATCAGGGAAACTTCGTGCCAAACGACAAGCTGCACTGGGAGCGCCGTAAAAAACGAGAAAAGAAATGTTTTTTCGTGGTCACAACCATAGGTTGGCAAAACGTGTGGAGTTCACTCAGACTCACTCATGAAATCCAAGAGAACAGACTTTTGGGCTAGTTGGTTTGTAACGTTCATTGAAGCCATAGCGCTAAAAAGACAGGGACCACAGAAAGAGGACGGGACGTGCGCTACTCACAACTGAATTTTTTATTCCGGAAACATGTACTTATACAGCATTGAAAACCGCAAACATCACCAGAAAACCGTATCACACGCGCAATCCTGCTTCATTCAGATACGCGGTTTCCTTAGCACTTAAAGCAATCGAGGGCGCACTGACACAATTGGCATTTTCGCTTGCAATCAACCAAGCCTCGACAATCTCTCGCGTATCTTTATCACCGTTCCTATACAGAACTACACACTCATTGAACAGAGGTTGGCAGTCGCAGTCATTACAATGCACCGATATATGCCCGTCGCGGTAACAGTTGAGCTTCTGGTTGTGCTCTCTGAGCCTATCATTCAGGCACCTGCCTGTCTGCCCGATATACACTTTGCCGCACGAGAATGGGAACCGATAAACTACACTTTGTGCGCAGGCCACGAAAGGACGCTGGTGCTTCTTCGCGCATCCTCGGCGTTTCTTGTGAAAAGGGTCAGTATCCCTACAACAGCTCATCAATTTTTGTGGAGCGGAAAACACTACATCTACTTCTGCTTTGCTGGCCACCTTCTTTAAGTTGTGGGATAACCCGTGCATATATGGCACGGATACTATCTTCCGCCTGTCGTGACCGCGCCTGCTCGAGCTTGCCGATTTTTTTTAACTTCCTTAACGCCTTCTCCGCCACTGAATGGAGCACGTGAGCAGGGTAGCCTTCCTCCTGCAGCCGCTCTTTTTGTCTGGAGAAGCTGACTTGCATTCGGTGGGGGGCAGGACTTGCGCAATGCATTTAGGAAACATAGGTTAGCGATAGCGCGCTTCACTAACTTAGAGTGTGCTGATGCATATGGGAGAAGTTTTTTATTCTCGCGAGTTGTTTCTCGGCCATCTAACAGACGTATAGAAGAAAAAATTCCCCATCTCCCGCTAAAGGGAACCATGTGTGGATGCGAAGCAGCGGGGAGAGATAATTAGCTTGAGCGGGAGGAACGTCGCCGCTCTATTTCATGGTAGTGGTTCGGGCGCTCATCACGGCGCTGCGCAGGAGAGAGAATGAGGGCGTGCGCTCCGTCATTTTCATACCGCGGAACTACCGTGGCGCCCCCCAGCGGAGTAAGCAGCTGTCACACCACCTGTCGTTCGCGCCACTCCGTAGAGGATTCCTAGAGGAAACGACGGGGGGGACCGTAGGAGAGGACGTGCATGCGCTGTGGGGGGTGTGGGACGCGTGAGCCGCTCCGTAGAGTAGATGATTCCAAGAGGAGAGAGGGGGGAGAGGACGCGCATGCGCTGTGGGACGCCGGAGCCGCTCCGTAGAGTAGAGTATTCCTAGAGGAGAGAGGGGGGAGAGGATGCGCATGCGCCGCTCCGTAGAGTAGAGGAAGGGGGTGAGCGTAGGAGAGCACAGGGGAGGGGACGCGCATGTGCTGAGGGGGGGGTGTGGGACGCGGGGGGCCGCTCCGTAGAGTAGACGATTCCTAGAGGAGAGAAAGGGGGTGAGCTTAGGAGAGAGAGGGGGGAGGGGACGCGCATGCGCTGTCGTGGTGTGGGACGCGAAAAGGAGAGACGGACTAAGGTCCCTCCAAACACATGCAAGCAAGATTAAGGAATGGGGTCAACCTGGGCGACAGACACCACCTGCCTAGCCATTGCTAACCAGCCTCTCTGTGCTCTCGGCCATGACTCAAGGAATGGGGTCAACCTGGGTGACAGACATCACCTGCCCAGCCATTGCTAAGCAGCCTCTCTCTGCTCTCGGCCATGACTCTGATGACTGTGTTAGGGTTGACGGCCTTCATATTACTACAGGGTTCTGGTTCGCATAATGGGTGCTTCCCTACTTCGTGACAGTGGCCGGACGCGGGACGCGGGACGCGGGACGGGGGACGCGGGACGCGGGAGGGACGGACAGAGCCCCGAGCATAAGATGCTTCGCATCTAAAAATCACAGCATATCCGCGGAGTGAATGATGATGCGTGGGCGAAGCTCCGGAGGTACATCATCGAAGACGTGATGGTGGTTGTTTGCATGTGGTCAAACGATATGCATGTGAGACCATATCGCGATGCCATGTGTTGTATGGCATCGCGATCGTCATCGTCATCACGGCACACCTCATTCCATGTGGTGTGCCGTGATGGCAGCGTCATCGTCATCACACAGGGAGATACTGCTGGTAACGCAGGTGGCTACTACGTACTACAAACTACAAGGGACGCACGACCCACGGCAAAGACGTGATGGTGGTTGGTTGCATGTAGTCAAACGATGTGCATGTGAGACCATATCGCGATGCCATGTGTTGTATGGCATCGCGATCGTCATCGTCATCACGGCACACCTCATTCCATGTGGTGTGCCGTGATGGCAGCGTCATCGTCATCACGCAGGTGGCTACTACAAACGTGGGACGCACGACCCACGGCATAAGGAGCTTCGCCCCTAAAAATGACGGTGCTAAAGATTTTACGCATTTTTAGGTACGTTGACGACTACCTTGTCTGATTCAGATAACACTGTGACTGATGTGATTTCCATGTTTCGCGAGTGCCTTGACGAGCTAGTTATAAGCATGAAGTTCCTGTTGATAACGTCATCCAGTTTTTAGACATCCAACTAACTTTTTGACCAGCAGCCATTGTTGTTGGGAATATCACCCTCGCGAGAATAAAAGCTTCTCCCATATGCATCAGCACACTCTAAGTTAGTGAAGTGCGCTATCGCTAACCTATGTTTCCTAAATGCATTGCGCAAGTCCTGCCCCCCACCGAATGCAAGTCAGCTTCTCCAGACAAAAAGAGCGGCTGCAGGAGGAAGGCTACCCTGCTCACGTGCTCCGTTCAGTGGCGGAGAAGGCGTTAAGGAAGTTAAAAAAATCGGCAAGCTCGAGCAGGCGCAGTCAGGACAGGCGGAAGATAGTATCCGTGCCATATATGCACGGGTTATCCCACAACTTAAAGAAGGTGGCCAGCAAAGCAGAAGTAGATGTAGTGTTTTCCGCTCCACAAAAATTGATGAGCTGTTGTAGGGCTACTGACCCTTTTCACAAGAAACGCCGAGGATGCGCGAAGAAGCACCAGTGCCCTTTCGTGGCCTGCGCACAAAGTGTAGTTTATCGGTTCCCATTCTCGTGCGGCAAAGTGTATATCGGGCAGACAGGCAGGTGCCTGAATGATAGGCTCAGAGAGCACAACCAGAAGCTCAACTGTTACCGCGACGGGCATGTATCGGTGCATTGTAATGACTGCGGCTGCCAACCTCTGTTCAATGAGTGTGTAGTTCTGTATAGGAACGGTGATAAAGATACGCGAGAGGTTGTCGAGGCTTGGTTGATTGCAAGCGAAAATGCCAATTGTGTCAGTGCGCCCTCGATTGCTTTAAATGCTAAGGAAATCGCGTATCTGAATGAAGCAGGATTGCGCGTGTGATACGGTTTTCTGGTGATGTTTGCGGTTTTCAATGCTGTATAAGTGCATGTTTCCGGAATAAAAAATTGAGTTGTGAGTAGCGCACGTCCCGTCCTCTTTCTGTGGTCCCTGTCTTTTTTAGCGCTATGGCTTCAATGAACATCACTCATGAAATATATTTTGCCCTTGGGACTTAAACCCCTGTCACACGTGGCAACTTAAGTGCACTTTGAGCCAGTGCACTTCGCCGCTAGTGTCATTTGCACGCTGTCACACGAGAAAGTTTTGTGTCACTCGCTGCAAAGTATAGGGGGTATTCAGGTGACGTGATCGTGCGCCATTTTGTTGTACAATCCGCGGCTTCACCGTGCTGGAGATAAGCACATCAAGATAAGAAAGCGCACCTTTCACTGTGCTTTCTGTACAACAAAATGGCGGCCGCAGTGACGTCAGTGCATACTCCCTATACTTGCCGGCGAGTGTGTTCGCCAACCCAGCGCCTCCTCTATTTTTTCAGTGCCTGGGCGAACGCTCTCCTCAGGCCGTCGAGCGCGCGCTCCGCCTCCGCTCGCCGCTGCCGCGTGGCGGCGCTGCGCGAGTAAACAACGGGAAGCTGGCGCTCAACGGCCGCGCGTTTTACGAAGATCGCGAATGCGTGTTTGCATCCGGAGTTTAATTTCATTCGTGCTTCTCGCAAGATTTCATATGTACAGGAGGAATGGAAAGCAATGCGAAAACAGCGGCGCGCTGTTTTCATCAAGCTCTGATCCTGGTTGCAATAAAAAGATGCTAGATGGCCTTTGTTTGTACCGGGGATGACACTATCATTTTATCAATCATCCAGGATACTACCGCTCAAGAATAAATGCGAAACAGCAGAAAATGTCGATGCCGCATGTTCGCGTTTCTTTCCATGCCCATTGTACGTATTCCGCAGGCAGCCTGTAAGACCGTGCTGTTGGTTCGATACTTGCTTTCGAATTTGATAGTATTCGCGTTTTATTTTCTATTTCAGGCTATTGCAACCACGTCATTTGCATGCTTCAGTATGTCATGCTGTTGTGTACCCCTCTCCAAATCGAAAGGAAAGAAATCATGATTATCTTTTTCTTATTTTCCTTTATTTATAAAGAAAAAAAAACTCAGTGTCCCTTATGCATTCACCTAAGACGACTGAAAGGCGAAAGCCAGCTTTTTTCCTTCCCTGTCATTACTTCCCAGCGTTAGCGTTTCGCGCCACTGCGCATGCATGATACGCTAACCTCTTGCAGGCTCTCGTTAAGTGACGCCCGTAACGCTACGTCCGCAACGCCCGCAAGCTTTACGTACGGTATTCTGAAACTCTCTTATGTATTGAACACCTCCTGCTTCCCTCCGAGATATTTCTATACCTAACGTGGTTTTCTACACTGCCTCAAGCATCGGACGCAGTACAAGGTTTCTGCACCTCAGCTGGTTATGTACTGCCTCCGTGATCGGCCCATTTTGACCAAGCGAAGATGTAATATGACAACGTCACGTTATGTGAAATCACAATGTCACAAAATTTTATGATCTGTCACGTCAGGTGATGACGTTATCACGTAATGATGCTCCCTTACATCACTTGTGTTGACGCCGCCAACGCTCGACGCCGCCGACGGTCAATTTTCGCGTTTGATGAGGCATCTACACTGTTCGGCTGTCGTTCCATGAAGTTCCCTCTGCCGCTGGTGTTAGGGGGAGGTTGCTTGAAGTAATTAAGCGGGATAATTGGTCTCCCAGTACATCTTCAAACTACACCACAATATGTATCTGTCATTTACGATCCGAAGTTTTCATAGGAATATAAGAAACCGCGGCTCAAAAGAATGCATTAGCGTCGATCTTTGCAGACTACCCTTCACGTTTGCAGCCGAAGGTAACAACTGAACCAAGCATGACAAGTATCAATAAACCTGACCATGCTGCGCCCGAACAGTCAACGAGTGAATGTACCCGTAGGATCGCTGCCTCGCGATCGCTGTCATGTGCAGTGCTGACATTAGGTTTCGAAGCTGAAGAATCGGAGCCCTGTCGACACCACATGCGCTGCCGGCGAAACAACCGGAAATCATCCTGTACGGTGTCACAATGAATGCGTGCACAAGGCTGAGCAGGCTGCCCCATGCCTAAGCAGGCGCCCAAGCTTTCAGAAATTCAGACAGTCGAAAACCAACCCTCAATCAAGGGAGCATAATGGTGACAAAACAATCTTCCTCTGATCCCTGGCACGCGCTCTGTGGTAACGGCCTAGCAGACGACGCGCGATCGCCTCGATCGAATAGCCACGAACGACTCGTGCCATTGAAATGGGCTGGTTGCCCAGAACGATAAGTGCTTCACGATTCCCGTTTACAAGTTTCATTATACTTCAAACAGCGCGAATATAACCGAAAACTGAACCATATAGCAGCTCCCAATGCAGCCACAGCATTCGTTTCCGCGAGCGAAAACGCGACGGCGGGTCTACTCGAGTGGTGGCGCCTGGCGGCTAAAAGCCGCACTAACGCCGACGGCCGATTCCCATTGCGCTCCGCTCCTTCGCCCAGGCACTGAAAAATAGAGGAGGCGCTGGCCAACCTCACTTCGCTGCGACGGAATGTGTAGCCTCGGTAGCAGTGGCTTGCACAAAAATACGCTGTTGCATAAAGGGGCGCTCATAGTATTTTTAGACAATTGTTTTCGTTATTAGGAATATTGCTATGTATTAAATCAAGTGATACTACAACAAAAAACCTCGCTACTCCCGCCCTCGGGCAGTTTGCGGCCACGTCCGCTAGGGGGGATGCGGGAGCACATGCCGTGTAATGGCCGCGTCCGTGGCGTTGTTTACTTCCTTGCACACTTGCACATCTGTTGGTCAGTCGCTCTCGAGTCATTTGCGATGGTGCTACTTCCCGCGTCGCACACCACCACAGCGCATGCGCGTCCCTCCCCCCTCTCTCTCTCCTCTCCTACGCTCACCCCCCTTTCTCTCCTCTAGGAATACTCTACTCTACGGGGCGGCGCCCGCGTCCTACACCCCCCATAGCGCATGCGCGTCCCCTCTCTCTCCTTTCCTAATCTCACCCCCTTTCTATCCTCTAGGAATCCTCTACTCTACGGAGCGGCGCCCGCGTCAAACAGCGCATGCGCGTCCTCTCCCCCCTCTCTCCTACGCTCGCCCCCCTTTGTCTGCTGTAGGAATCCTCTACTCCAAGGAGCGGCGTCCGACATCCCCACACCGCATGCGCGTCCTCTTCCCCTCTCTCCTACCCTCACCCGCTTTCTCTACTCTAGGAATCCTCTACTCTACGGAGCGGCTCCCGCGTCCCACACCCCCCTCAGTGCATGCGCGTCCCCTCTCTCTCCTTTCCTACGGTTCCCCCCCCGTTCTCTCCTCTAGGAATCCTCTGCGGAGCGGCGCGCGACAGGTGGTGCGACAGCTGCATACTCCGCTGGGGGGCACCACGGTAGTTTCGTGGTACAAAAAATGACGGAGCGCGCCTCATTCTCTCCTGTGCAGCGCTGCGATGAGCGCCCGGGCCGCGAAACGAGAGCGGCGACCTTTCTCCCGCTCAAGCTAACCATCTCCCCGCTGCTTCGCATCCACACATGGTTCCCTTTAGCGGGAGATGGGGAAGTTTTTTTTTCCCCAGCCGGACTCACTCAGACTCAGACTCACGGCTCTATCTGAGTTTGGGTGAGTCTGAGTGAGCCGACTCATGGGTCCGTTTGCGTACAATTGGCTTCTTTGAACTTGGTGTCAATGCTCTTTAACACCAATATCCCGCGTAATCGCTGCTCTACTTGGCGCTTTTTCAACTCGTACCTTCAAATAGGAGATATCAGTGGTTGCAATCCAGTAAGCACCTTTTTATTGAATGAGGTGACTCGCGTGAAATATTTTCATCAAAAAAAATCACGCCATATCCACGAAGTGAATGATGATGAGTGGGCGAAGCTCGATCGTTTTCGTCCATAGCAGAAAGAGAATGTGTGGTCTGGAACGCGCTTATACTTGATGGTCATCAGCGTCATCGTCATCGTTATCACGTGTAGTGGGTACATTCCACCATACTGGAACGCGCTTATACTTCATCGTTATCACGTGTAGTGGGTACATTCCGCTATACTCCGTCATCGTCATCTTTATCACGTGGAGTGGGTACATTCCACTATACTTTCTTTCTTTCTTTATTTAATACCCACAGCGCCCATACAGGCATTATAGCGGGGGGGGGGGGGGGTACAGGAAAAGAACAAACATGAAAATTGCAGGTTCACATAAGTTTGTGTAACACCAAACATACACAGCTGCATCGAGCACAGCTGCGTCACAAAATGTCATATGTATTGGGAAAACAAACTAAAAAAATGCAGAAACCACAAAAGTTAATGACAATGCGAAGAATAATTAAAACAAAGTGCAGCATTGGTCCAGTACAAGGGCAAATGAAACACCAAAACAAAACAACATAGTTTACAACCAAGATACAGTACAGATCATGGCGACTGCCAGGCGCACACACGCAATTTATAAGGCTTAGCGGTCGAAAGATTCAATCATTTTTATTGCAGAAAAGAACGCATCAGTGGAAGAAATTTCTACAATTGTGGAAGGAAGTCCGATTCCACTGACTGATAGTTCTCGGAAAAAAAGAGTTGCTGAAGGGCGATGTATTGCATTTATATTCTCTTATCTTGTGTTCATGATCTTTGCGGGCTGAAATGTAGTGAGGCCGGCTAATGTATACGTCACGGGGAATTCGAGTATGAAAATAAAATATGCTGTGCAATAGCTTCAGTCGAAACGATGCCCTTCGGTGCTGCAGAGATTTCCATTTTAATTTCAGCTTAGATTCTGTCGCACTGAATTGTCTGTCGTACATAGGTACATTAAACACATATCTCGCCGCCATGGACTGAACTTTTTCTAATCTTTCTTTGTTTGATGCTGTTAAAGGGTCCCACACACAACATGCGTATTCCAGTACTGATCTCACGTACGATTTGAATAGTAACTCCCGGGTTTGCTGTGGAAAAGCACGTGTGTTTCTTCTTAAGAATCCTAAGCTCCGACAAGCTTTATTTACAGTGTAATCCACATGCCGATTCCATGATAGAGAGGGGCAAAAGAAAACACCTAGGTATTTGTATTCCCGTATCATTTTTACCGGAGAGCAGTTTATTGTGTATTCAAATTCACCTGGGCTTTTCTTTCTGGAGAACCTCATGCACACAGTTTTCTTAAGATTCAGTTTCATTTCCCATCGCTGGCACCACGCGTATATCGCACATAAGTCGTTTTGGATCACGGAGCAGTCAGTTTCAGAGGTAATCTGACGGTATAAAATGCAGTCGTCTGCAAATAGCCTAATATGGGATTGTACGTTTTCATTAATGTCATTGATATACAATAAGAAAAGGAGTGGTCCCAGAACTGATCCCTGAGGTACCCCTGACGTAACACTAGTTATTTCAGACTGTTCGCCGTTTACAACTACATATTGTCGTCTCTCATGTAAATATTCAGCAACCCATGCAGTAACTTGGGGATTAATATTAAAGCTGGTTAGCTTTTGCAGCAATAAGTAGTGCGAAACGGTGTCGAACGCTTTTTGAAAGTCGAGGAAAATGCAGTCGACCGAAAATTTGTCGTCCAGTGCTGCTGCTAAAACATGGGTGAACTCTACCAGTTGTGTGACGCATGATAGCCCCTGCCTAAATCCGTGCTGGTTAAAGTTGAATAAGGAATTACTATCTATGTGCTTAACAATCACAGTATATAAAATATGTTCAAGGAATTTTACTGCACACAGAAGTGAGTGAAATAGGGCGGTAATTATTCACAGCATTGCGCGGGCCAGATTTATGTATAGGAGCAACTGACGCCATTTTCCAATCAGTCGGAAGAGAACTCTGTTTTAAGGATTTTTCAAAAATAACTTTCAAGTACATAGACACTGCATGGGAACAAGACTTCAACATAAAACTGGGCAAGCAGTCAGGACCCACTGCTTTTGCACAATCTAGATCTCTAAGTAGTAATTCAATGCCACGAGCTTCAAGCACTACATCAGGCATGGATGTGGATTCGTGTATCAACAATTTCAAGTCTTTCTGGGGGGTCAGTAGTGGCAGAGAACACTGACGTAAAATACAAATTGAACAACTTAGCCTTTTCTGTCGCGTCGCTCACGGTAATATCGCCGCTAGTCAAAGCAGGAATTGAAATGTTGTCTTTCTTGTTCCGTTTTATATACTTCCAGAATTCCTTCGGGTTTTGCGTTATTTTACGTTCAATTGTTTTAAAGTAGGCTACTTTCATTTCGACTGTAGCATTATTTACTTCACGCGTTGCCAGCTTCAGTTTGCAAGAGTTCTCTTTCGAGGGATTTCGTTTAAATGAACGGTAAATTCTCTGTCTACGCTTGACTAAAACGTCGAGTTCTCTACAATACCATGGTTTACTTTTATTACGCCTTCCAGTCAGCACCCATGACGGAACAAATCGGTTTCTCAGCTCTAGAATCTTGTCTTTAAACAAAGTCCACAGCTCTTCTACTGAATACTCATCCGCAAGTGTTTCGAAAACAACGAAATATGCTTCCAATGTAGTGTTGATTCCTTGGACATTAGCCTTCGCGTAATTGTACATGCACCGACTCTTCTCACTGTAAGCACTCGTATGTTTCATATTTATCTCACTTAGCACAACCTCGTGGTCACTTATGCCTGGTAATACTTCAGTGTTTTCTACCATTTCTGGCATATTTGTGAAAAATAGATCCAGGATATGACCTCCTCGAGTAGGTTTCAACACTGTCTGTTTTAATGACAAGAGGTTCATAAAATCAGCCATTTCAGATTTGAAACTAAGGGAAACTTCCAGAAGCTATTGGCTGCTCGTTCCAGTCGAGATCAGGCAGGTTGAAATCCCCACCTACAACGACGTAATCAGAGGCGATTTTTGCAGCTGTAGCAGTGAATTCACTAAATTCCTTAGGTGAACCAGTTGGCGGCCGATAAAAAGAGCAGACCGATAGTGATTTGCCATTCGAGAGCTTAAGCTGACACCAAACAGCTTCACTCATATCGTCTGTAGTACTTATGCCTATAGAAGGAATGCGCTGATCTACCAAGATAAATACACCACCTCCATGATAATTCCTGTCCTTCCTGTAACAAGTAAAGTTATCTGGAAATACCTCAGTGTTTGCCACGTCTTCATTGAGCCATGATTCAGTACCGATAATTACACTTGGTTTGACCATGCGCACTACATTATCGAATATGTCAACTTTGTTTTTAATGCTCCTACAGTTTACTAAGAAAAAGGAAAGTGAAGAGCATAAGAACTTAGTCGGTCACTTGCACTGCACAACCTTGCCTGAGGTATCATCGTAGGTGTACCTGATGCCGTCTATGTGAAGGGTATCGTGTTTTAGCTGTACTCGTGCGTCCCTGCTTCTATTTTCTTGAGCAAACTGCCACAAAATTCGCCTTCTCTTTCGCACTGGCTCGGAAAAGTCTTCCGACATACCGATACCTGTATCTTTCAAATTCTTGGCCTTTCCTAAAATCAGGTGCTTTTCTTTCAGTGACCCGAACCTCGCGATCACGGGTCGCGTTTTTCCCTCTCGAAATTTCCCGAGCTGATGTGCTTTTTATACGTGGCTATCTATCTACCTACCTACCTACTACTACTACTACTACTACAACTACAGAGGAGGGACAGACCCACACCCTTAGGAGCTTCGCCCCTAAAATTTCCGAGAGACAGTTTTCGGAGGTTGAAGGGAGGTCACGGCACCCTCCCCCCTCTTCCATAACTCACGCCTCTGATCAATAAATATTGAGCTGGAGTATGAACCAGTGGCGTAAATCATGGGGGGGTCAGGGGGGGTCCTGACCCTCCCTGTGTTCAGGCTGGGGGGGGGACACCCAATGCAAGTGTCCCCCCCTCGAGATTTATCTTCCAAATGTCATATTTGAATTTCGTGACAGTCAAGGACAACGCACTCTCCGTAAAACCAACTCTGAAATCTGAAGCACATTCATTGAACAGGAACTAACTACTTCTAGCCGGTACACACGATAGGGAATACCTTTATGCGCTAGCACAGAAAGTGGTACAATTTTTATTGCATAATTTCAGCCGAATGACGCAGCTGCAAAAATGCTAGCGCCTGCCTACGAGTTGCTATTAGAAACTTTGCAATGCGATGTCGCTTACTATTGGATACGCAGTGCTATTTTTTCTGACCAGGCGCCGATGCTGATGCTTGTTTTATAATAATAATAATAATAATAATAATAATAATAATAATAATAATAATAATAATAATAATAATATTATTATTATTATTATTAATAATAATAATAATAGTAATAATAATAATATTATTATTATTATTATTATTATTATTATTATTATTATTATTGTAGTTGTTGTTATTATATGTGAAAGCACAATTTTAATTTTATATGATTAAAAAGAAAGCGTATATATAAAACAAAATGGCCGCCATTGCAAGATATGTGTCCCCCCCTTGTGGTCTATATGGATTTACGCCACTGGTATGAACGCTGGTTCTTCGAAGTATGCGTGAGTCGGCCTGAGTATAAACGTGAGCCTACGTAAGGCTGACAGTAATGCTGAAGTTGGGTAAGTAGAACCATAGATGGGCAAAAAAGTGTAGAGCTCCCTCAGACTCACTCAAGAAATACATTTTGGGCTTAGGGCTCACTCGGACTCAGACTCACTAAAATTTTCCTCAACCGGACTCACTCGGACTCAGACTCACTAAAATTTTTCTCAACTGGACTCAGTTGCATTCAAACTCTGCAAAATATTACTCACCCGGACTCACTCAGACTCAGATTCACGGCTCGATCTTAGTCGGAGTGAGTCTGAGTGAGTCTGAGTGAGTCGACTCATGAGTGAGTTTGCCGACCTATGGCATAGGTCGCCAAAATAGTTGGAACTCACTCAGACTCACTCAACAAATATGTTCTGCTCTGAGCGCTCACTTGGACTCAGAATCACCAAAATTTTTCTCAACCGGACTCACTTGGACTCAGACTTGCTAACCTTTTTCTCAACCGTACTCAGTCGGACTCAAACTCACCAACATATTTCATTTCATTTTATTTACCCTCAGGGCCTATGGCATATTACTCAGCCGGACTCACTCAGACTCAGACTCATGGCTTGATTTGAGCCTGAGTGAGCCTGAGGGAGTCGACTCATGAGTCCGTGGGCGTAAAAGTACCTTTTTGCGATCTTGGTGTGAATGCTCGTTAATGCCAATATCTCACATAATCGGTGCTCTACGATACGTCTTTTGACGGTGTACTTTAAAATATGAGTCACCAGTAGTCCAGTAAGGACATTTTTATGAAATACCTGACTCAGACGAGATAGTCTTATCAAGAACTTTCCGTGAAAGAGTTTGCCGGGAGAGGTCATGGCACCCCTTCCAATTCATGTCTCTGACCAATAAATATTGAGGTGGCGCATGAATGTGAGTGCGTTGTGGTATCTGTGAATCAACTTGAGTTTAAACGTAAGTCGATATAAGGCTGATAGCAGTGCTGAAGATAAGTAGATAGGACTACAAGTCGGCAATAAAAGGTGGAGCTCACTCAGACTCACTCAAGAAATATGTTTGGCGCTTAGGGCTCACTCGGACTCAGACTCACTCGCACTCAAACTCACCAAAATATTACTCACCCGGACTCACTCAGACTCACGGGCTGATCTCAGTCCGAGTGAGTCTGAGTGAGTCGACTCATGAGTGAGTTTGCCGACCTATGCATATATGTATGCTCAACGTCTTTGGAACAAACTTAAAGGGACACTGAAGAGAAGAATAACTTTTCTATTATCACTAAATTACTCCTTTACGATTCCAAAATAACCACGCTCGCCGTGACAAGACTCTTGATAAGCGAGAAAATGCGCGAAAAGAAAATGCGGGTGGCGACGCCACCTTGAAATTCACGCAGCAGAAGTCGTCACGTCATAAATTCTGACGGCGTGTACTGGGGCCTGCGTAGATCGTAATCGGTAAATAGACAGATTTAGTTGGGCGTCCGCAGTAGCTCTGCGGACGCAGCGTGCCATTGCGAACGGCTAGCAGCCCGCGTCCGCAGAGCTGCTGCCGACGCCCAACTAAAACTGTCTAATATGAAGTAAATTGACCTCTGAGTAGCCCATAGACTTAACATACCAACTGAAAGGCACTTCTACCTTTTGATGCTTCGCATTCTAAACTTGTCAAGAGGGCCGTTGCTTCCATGTGCCTGGAAGGAGCACTGGTAAAGTCTTGTCCGCATAGAATGCAGGAAAGTTTCAGTAATCAGGTCACGCGGCTGTGTTCAGCTGGCTACCCTAGTTCTGTCGTCGTTGCAGTCTCAGAAACCCTCCTTCAAAAACTGAAGGGATCGAGAAGAAACAGGCAGCCGATTGAAAAAAGGCCCATGGTTATGCCATATGTGCACAAGGTTGCTCACAACCTTAAGAATGTGGCTAACAGGTACAAGGTACCTATGGTGTTCTCGGCGCCCCGCAAGTTGGCGAGCCTGTGCCCACGAATTTCGACAGCACCGAGGCCCTCCCCGTGTGGGAAGAGGCACGCAAGGCCGTATGTCGCCTGCTCGGTTGGCGTGGTGTACGAGATCCCGCTTAGTTGCGGTAGGGTTTACGTCGGCCAGACGGGCCGGTGCATAAATGACAGAATTAGGGAGCATGAACTATCCGTGAAAAATAAACTTTCGGCGCATTTGCCGGTGCACTGTGGTTCCTGTAAGTGTGAGCCCGGGTTTTCCAGTGTTTCCGTTCTTGGAAAGAGTAAAGATACATTAGCGCGTGAAATCATGGAAGCATACTACATTAAAAAGAAGAGAGATATATGTGTTAGTGACACTTCTGTTGCTCTGCGTGGTGGTGAGTTTGATTTCTTCGAATCTTTTTTCGTTTAATCGATTTTGTTTGTCATTTCTTGTCAATCTTATCGAGTGTTTTTTGACGAGCATGTGAGGCGATGTGCGCGCGCATAGTTGCTACGGCTATAAAATCGCTGATGTTCTGAGAATAAAGTTAGTTGCGAGTGACGCCCTTTCTGTTCTGTCTCTAATTTTCTTCCCCGTAGGTTTGCGTCTATTTGTATTTCAGTAAGCATGTACCAACTAGCCCAACAAAAAGTTTTATTAAGTTTTATTAACATACCAAGTTTCAGGCAATATTGAAGAGCCAGTGCCCCCCAAAGTACGACGAATACAGTTTGAAATCCGTGACGCCACGCGCGGAGATTTCAGCGCGACATTCTGAAAATGGAAATCTCACCTTGATTTTCTTCTCTGTCAATAAACTTATGGTGGTGAAACGAACGACATTCGAGTTCTCAGAGAACACTTTGTCAGTCTAAAGCGAGTCAGTGTTTTCGCCTTAGAGTCCCTTTATGAACTGAGCAAAGTCCAAGCCCGGCCCGACCCGAGCCCGCCACCTAAAACCCGGGCCCGGCCCTAAGCCCGGAGCTTCAGACCCGAGCCCTGCCCGGGCCCGCCGTGAAACCTAGTTTACCCGCCCGGCCCGGCCCACGGGACGGGCCGGGCCCAGGTTTTCGGGCAGGCCCGAGCTCGTGCAGTGCTCTACTGAGAACGCTATAGAGCCCCGCATCACGTGCACATGTTTCCTTTCATTGACGTCGCATGTTCTATCTGCTTGCAGACTCTAAGCGGGTGATGCGCGGTTTCTTCAGAAAGACTCCTTTTGAATTCAACGACGCTGAGTCTGCGGGCACGGTGCCTTATATGGCACCCGAAGTGCTCAGGCAGCGCCCTTATGGTGAGTGTTCTACGGTCTTCTGCAAAAAAAAGAAGAAATAAGAAAATAAAAATAAAAGGAAAAAGAAAAAAAAGAAGGAAAGAGAAGACAGAAAAAGAAAAGATAGATAAATTGAGAAAAAAAGAAAAACTCCCACGGGTATCTCCGACGGGTATTTAAATTCAACAAACGCACAATGAAGGTTCTGCTACGCATGTCACCTTCACCCGTTGAAATTCACTTTGCTATACGTTGAGCATATCCTCGAGAAGCTTTCATTCCCACAGATAATGCGCCAAACGATTAAACCCCGCAGTGACGTTATACGCAGTATATTTGAGCGTACACCACCTGAGTAGCATCGTGATCTTGTAACCCCCGCCCACGGTTTTGTAAAAGCTAAAACCAATTGCGGCACGTTGAATAGAGAGGGCAACAACTGCAACCCAAACTTTGTCAATAATTCTCTTTTAAATGCACAAGCTTTTATATGCCGCCTCAACGAGAAAACCATCTGCCCGATCATCTGTCACGTAAGACGATCGCCGCAGTGAAGATATTAATGAATAAAAGAAAATGAATTTTCACTCTGCGTGTGTCGAGAAAAGATAGAACACGAGGTCAATGTCACCATGCCCGATATTGATGAAATTTATTCTAGGCGCAGGTTATGGACGAGGAACAAGATTGGGAAGTTAAGTGAAAGGAAAATTTCGTTCGCCTAAAATAATTATATTGTATGTAAGCCTTGGGAGACTAATGGGTAGTCCTCTCCAGCGTTTTCATTTGGGACGTCCTCTTCGGCTCCTTTCTGAAAGAACGACGCTCGTGCTGGCAGTCCGTGCTCCGCCTTGACTGTCGCCATTACTCATTGTCGCCGAGTGCCGTCCAACAAACGCGTCTACTATATAAATATTAGCAAAAAAACACTTCTCCCAAGCTTCACAATTTCTCAACTATCAGCGTACCTAGTGAATAGTGTTATATGCGTTACAAAAAAAAATAACTAAATACGTTACTCATTACTCTAACAAAAAAGGAACGCGTTACCGCCCTACGTCCAGTGCTGGGCAGTATCGAAGGTACATGTATCTTAGATACTCTTTCGGGTATCTTGTATCTGTATCGCGATACGTCTGGCAAGACGTGTATCAGTATCTGTATTTCCAATATATTGAAGAATGTGTCGTGTATCTTAATATACAAGATACTGCGATCGCAACACCACCCTGCGAAACAATAAACGTTGGTTGAACTCCACTTCTCAAACTGATACTGCTGCCACTAAGCCACCGGAATAAAACTAAAGACAGTCACATTATTTTGCCTTTCCGCCAGAGTATTCCAGTGCGGGCAGGCGATGAGCTCTGAGCGTCCCTGTTGATGGAGCAGAGTCACGTGATGGCGCTCACGTCGTCTCGAGAGACAAGCGCGCGAACGCTTACGCCCAGCCAACTTTTCGCTTTTTCGGTTTCTTTATTTATTTTAGTTGTGTCAGTGCCATGACATCTGTCTCTTAGTTACTGTCTTGTGCCTCGTATTTCTATGTGTGCGGCGCCTGTCGCACAAATTCTGACGCCGCTGTTGTGTCGCTATCGAAGTTTTTCTTGCGTTGTGCTTATACGATAATAATGATATTAATTGACGGGGTTTAACGTTCGAAAATTGCGATATGATTATGAGCGACGCCGTAATGGAGGGCTCCGGAAATTTCGACCACCTGGTGTTCTTAAACGTACACCTAAATCTCACATGGACTTCAAGCATTTTCGCCACCATTGAAAATGCAGCCGCCGTGGTCGGGATTCGATTCAATGCGCGCGCTTGTTTATTCGGCTCCTTGAAGCATTACACGAGATTCTGTCGCTTAGGAAACCGCCGGGATGGCAGTAGGCTTCAGATAGAACACAGTGGCAGATATATTTTTTAATGCGCTTAGATAAATACCAGCGAAAGCGCTTCGAAAAAATGAGTACCAACTAGCGGCTGAGCGGTTTACCCCCCGTCTCCAATTCGACTGCCCGTAACGCGGAGGCATGTTATACCCCTGTCACACGGGCACCCGCAAACTTCGTTAAACTCCGTGTATGTAAAACTCTGTTAGGAAGTTCGACGGCGACGGAGTTGTGGCAGTGTCACACGGCATTGACAAGGCTGTAACCGTTGCCGGGAGGGGCGCAGTCGGCGCTGTTTGATTTTCGCAGAAGTATCCCAATTGCCACCTCTAGTTGGTGTTTTGAGAATCTTCGTTAAGCGGTTTTTACAACAAAACATTATGAAGTAGGTCTGAAGCGAAAAAAGCATTAAAAATTGTTTCAAATGAAAACGCATTCGCTAAATGTAGCAATGCTGACAGCCACGCTGGTCACCTTGTGCCTAACGTGCTTGTTTACTAGATGTGTCGTGCTCGACGACTGGTAGTTTTGTAGCCCGCATACAAAAGTTCTTGTGTTTCATTGCCTCGTGAGCTCATTTATTGTTGTCCTTCAGTCATGAGTGACCAAGTGGAAGACGTGAAGAAGTGGTTCGATATTGCATTGGTAATGGCGTCGATCGGCTCCCTGGACAGAGCCAATGTGCGCGCTGTAAGACACCGTCTCGTTGCGAACAGCGTGACGCTCAACGCGATAGCGTTGCACTCATTCCTGTCATGCCGACACGGGCACACGCAAACACTGCAACAACAACGACACGCACGGACGAAATATTTTTAAATGGCGGCGCGCCAGGCACGGTGAAAGACAAGGGCATTGGTGTGGAGAGTAGCTGCGCTCTCGCGTGCGTATATATACTAAAGAAAACGTACGTTATGAATGGGTCCAGCAACAAAAGCACGTTTAATATTCCCAAAATGTATTATTGTTTTGATTGCGGCAGTTTAGTGCTCGAAGTTTTTTTTTTGGCCTTTAGACTACTGGGAACGAGAGTACTTCGTTCCGCCGTTAACGGAGAAAGCCGAACTTCGTTTGCGAAACGCTCCGTTTATCTTCCTTGGCGTAAGGGAGGCCGTGTGACACGGACCGCATCTCCGTTGACATAACGACGAGGGAGTTAAACGAAGTTCGCGGGTGCCCGTGTGACAGGGGTATTAAGCGCCTATAATGTAAGCAGCATAAAGTTTACATTGAAATTTCTTTCAATGATTGTGATCCTGATGAGCTCAAAGTAGCGAAGATAGAATGTGGCGGTTTACTTAAAGAATTCTCTGAAATGAGTGGGCCCGACGCCCTTTTGTACCAAAACCACTGTGAAAAATTCATGTCGTCTTACCAAAAAATCACAGCATATCCACGGAGTGAACGATGATGAGTGGGCGAAGCTCCGGAGGTTCATCGGTAAACCGTGAATCTTCGGTGAATTTTCGTCCAGTACATCATCAAAGACGTGACAAACACTGTGTGTATATATACAAGAAATTTTATTTATTCGTAAATGGTAGCTAGACGTGGCTTCCGGTCCCCCCTTCATTATAGCGGCTTTATGGTCGGTGAAGAGGAGGGATAGGGGTTCTTATATGGCTCCGTAGAGGATTCCTAGAGGGGAGAGAGGGGGTGAGCGTAGGAGAGAAAAGAGAGGAGGAGAGGACGCGCATGCGCTGTGGGGATGTGGAACGCGGACGCCGCTCCGTAGAGTAGAGGATTCCTAGAGCAGAGAAAGGGGGGTCAGCGTAGGAGAGGAGAGGGGACGCGCGCGCCGCTCCGTACAGTAGAGGATTCCTAGAGGAGAGAAAGGGGGTGAGCGTTGGAGAGGAGGGAGAGGGGGGAGGGGACGCGCATTCTATGGAGGGGTGTAGGACGCGGGCGCCACTCCGTACAGTAGAGAATTCCTAGAGGAGAGAAAAGGGGTGAGCGTTGGAGAGGAGAGAGAGGGGGGAGGGGACGCGCATGTGCTGTGGGGTTGTGGGACGCTTGAAGGAGGGATGGACTAAGCCCCCGCAAGCACATCCAAGCAAGATCAAGGAATGGAGTCAACCTGGGCGACAGACACCACCTGCCTAGCCATTGCTAAGCTGCCCCTCTATGCTCTCGGCCATGACTAGTCACTGCAGTGGTGGTTGACGGCCTTATTGTACTACAGTGTTCTGCTTGACATAGATGGCCACACCACCCGCGGGACGCTCTGCTTCCTCGGTGCACACGATTGGGAACTAGAGGTGGTCTGGAACGCGCTTATTCTTCATGGTCATTAGCGTCATCGTCATCGTTATCACGTTGGCTACGACGGATGGCGCCGGGACAAGCCTACGCCCTAAGGTGCTTCGCCCCTAAAAGCCAGAGTGGAACTAATGCACGTGCCTGTATTCCGTCCCGACGAAACGGCGAGATATTCTATTCCATTACCTCTGCGACTTACCTCAGTCTCCTAAAAAAAAAAAAAAAAAAAAAAGCTGACAGCTTACACGAAAGCTTCTAACACTATGGTACATTATAACTACAGAATTCAGCATGCAAAGTTTATCAGAAGAGAACGAGATTACGAAAAGCTCGTGGCTTTTCCTTATGAGCATCCACGTTTAATATATGTGCCAGATACTTAACCTTGCTTCCATGCGTATGGCCATTTGCTTCACGGATGCTGCCAAGATATTTTTGAGCGGCTGGTAATTGACCTATGTCAACACGACAGCACTAAAGATGTTTAAATAAAGCTATGAACCGGATGGCGTATGCACTTTGGCTTTCCTGGCGGCACAGTTTAGGTCTCCACCGAGAAGCGAAGGCAGGTTGCTTCCTGCGCACGACATTTTCTCCTCGGGGGATATAAAATAATCTTAGTCCTTTCTCTGACATGCTGCTGCACTGACACGCGCAGCAGTCAGGCATTGCCATGAAGAACGAAGCTCAGAATTGTACTCAGAAGCACGTTCGGAGAGGGCAGCCTGGATGGTTCATGGCGTGCGTGGTGAAATAAACGCGCACGAAGTTTGCTTGCGCGCGTTTCTCGTGACGTCAAGGTCACCTGACTAGGTGGTAGCGCGCGTCCCAGCCATTCAGCGCTCCGGTGCACCGGCTCCGCGAAAGAGGGGGCGAAAAGAGAGGAGGTCGACGGCGCGGCGAGAGTGTGGCGGCGTAGATCAAGAAACGCCGCTACTTTCCAAGATCTAGGCGCTTTACACTGCGTGAGATTTGGACGCCATCTGGCAGTGGCATCCGGAAACATGAGCTTGTGCAGAACCCAGGGCCACTGCCAGGCTTTCTCGTGCATAGCGTCGCATTTCAGCGCAGCCTATGAAACACTAGGGTCTTTAGAATTATGTATCTCTGTATTTTCTATTAAAGGAACACACCACCTAATACTAACATATTGATGTTGCGCCTCAGCTATGCGTAACATTTGCTTTTTGATCGACAATGTTCACAAGTATGAACACAACCATTTGTGAAGATGGCTGGGCGTTCAGCAAGTGCTTAAACTTTGGCCGAGTGGTTGAATTGTTCGACAGACAGACAGAAAGAAAGACAGACAGAACAAAATTTTTGCGTTGAAGTATCCCAAGAAAGGCAATCGTCTTTAAAAAAAAGAGAGAGAAAAAAATGGAAGAGAGTCGCAGTGCGGGCCTTGTCGGGCATGGGTCGGCGCGGCCAGCGTGGCGCCAGAGAACACCTACGGCGGCGCGCTCACGCGTTCTCCGTGGCTTGCATAGTGTCGTCATTTCGTCCTGTTGTCTTGTGATGATCGTTTCTAAATTGCTCAGCAGTGTCATGTGTGCGTGTTTTGTGCTGGAAGCTTGACTGTGTTCTCGACGCTCGATGTGAACGGTGCTATACGACGGCAATAGAACTCTCCGTATACTGCAAGCGCGTCCGTTTGACGGTCTCGGGCATCGAGCGAACTTGCCGCACCGACTACAAAGATCATGCGCACGCTGCGTGCTGCAGACGACGGCGAGCAAGGAATTCCTGGTGGTGCAGTCGTTTCATTGTGACCTTGCAGTCGAGAATCCTGGCTTGTAGGAGCTGACGTTCCGCTCTTGAGACGACGCTGTGCCCAAAGGGCGTGGCGACCGGCCTTAGCAGGCGGAAAGAACGTGGCATCAGTCCTCGCGCTTTGCAGGAAAGATTGAAGTCTAGATGGGCCATGAACGAAGAAACCCTGACGCACAGTGAAGCGTACTGACGAAGTTGAGTTACTAGCAATTGGCCGAACGCCCGTCGTAGTTTGATGAAGTCGATGGTTTGACGAAGCGTCGTCTGGTCGGGAAGAAGCATGAAGAAACGAAAAGAATGAGCGCCGACCAAAAAATTGAGAGATCCCTTAAGCTTTGCCTTTAAGAGTTGGATGCGATAGCGATATCTTGTCCCTAGTGCGTATTTCAATCACTTAGTGCATACTATGTATTGGTATCACGCTTTAACCCTTTCGGCCCTGGTGTCGTCAATTGACGACACTACACAAAATTTCTCGTAGCACCTCGAAAACAAAACCAAATCTGCTAATTCTTGGGGAAGTATTTCTTCAACGATCCCCACTGCGATCGACACCAACGTTGTGGAATTTTTTGCGAAGTTTGGAGCCGTGAAGAAGAAGAAACTTGACCGAAGTCATGGGTGACGCCGAGGCTGGCAAGCTGAGGCGGGAAGGCGGCGTTTTCGGGATGAAGTCCTGAAGTTGTTTTAAGAACTTCCAAAATGCCAAATACTATGTTGGTTCAGATTTTGTTTACTCTAGTGAGCAGCAGGAATAAATTAGCCATTTTTGGAATTTCATGACCCCAGGGCGAGGATGACCTAATTTGATGTCATGTCTGTAAATCCATAAATACTTGCACCACTGGCTCAATTTTTTGTTTGTGGCCTTCTGAGGTCCTAACTATTAGAAAAATACGTACTAAAAATATCTCCGACAAAAATAAAAAATCCAGGGCTGAAAGGGTTAAACCACGAGCGATTATGAGCGGGAAATGTTTTCGAACTTGCTATGCACCCACTACGCGGTCGTAAAGGAATACGCGCAGTAACGTGTGCGCCTTTTGTAATGGGTGGTCGGCTTCGAACCACTATGTCATTATAATATTCACATGTTCTGACGCCCGTTGGCCATGTAGGCTTGTACCACGCAATATTACTGCGTTGTTACATGTTGTATTGTGACGCCTGTATACAGGACGCGTGTGTTTGTAAAACATGAAAGTTATTTTTTCTGCATTTCCAAGCAGGGGAAGCTATTCTCAATGCAATTCTAAGCAAAAGCGTGACTGTGTGGTAGAACACCTGCTTGCCACGCAGACAGCCTGGGTTCGATCCTCACTGGGACCCGGATATTTTTCTTATTTATTTTATTTGCATTTTTCTCGATTTTCCGGTCACGGACAAGATCATGATTTTTCGCTCACAACCAATGACGCCGCCGCTGACGCCGACGCCGGAATTCTTAAAAAAATGACGTTTCGGCTACCGTACGGTAGCCTTGTTCACAGTAAAGTGGCCCAGCGAAGCGGGATCATGTCCGTTTTAAAGCGCTGCCGAGACACCTGGCGGACGCTGGTGGCAGATTGCCATCATTTCTGTTCAGCGTTTTATGGGCGAAGCTCCTATAGCCGGGGCTATGTCCCTGGCGCCGTGTACACTAGATGGCGATGACGATGACGCTGCCATCATGTCAGCGTCATCGGCTGTACGCTAGTTCGCATTGCTCCCGCTAGAGACGGAGCTGTGCTGCCGCGCTAGTGCGATGACGCTGCTATCATGTCAGCGTCGTAGGCTGTGCTATAATTGAAAGGGCGCCCCCTAGATGGCGCCCCGCCATCTTCGCCGGGAGCTCATTCAGCGAACATCTCCACGCAGCTTCTCATCATGAAGACCCCGGAGGCAAAAGCAGCGGCGCCGGCTAGTCCCAAACATGATGTCACGTTACGATCTCTGGTGCAGCTCGTACGACTGTAAGCGTCCCACCACCATCAGAGGGACCTGTATCGACATTGCCACGTACTTCACTGACCACAAAGCTGTTATCTTCAAAGGGAAAGGGGTCACAAAGCTCCTTGGGAACAACCCTTCTTTGTGGTCGGCAAAGTCAAATGTCATTATGAATCATTATGTATCATTCTGTGTCATGTCTTAACATGATGTGTCGGCGAATGTTTCACGGTTTTCCCAGTAAGCGTTGGAGCTTCGCCCCACTCATCAGCATTCACTTCGTGGAGATGGACTGGAGTTGTTTTTTTTTTCGTAGTCTGGATAAGGAGGAATTCGAGATATTGACGTGAACACCAGTTCCTTTCCTTTGCGATTACAGTTGCCTTGGACCAGTCAATGTTGTGATTAGATGTAGCCACGTGTTCCGCAAGTGCGTTGGATACTACGTTTTTCTTCCTGACGTCATTTCAGTCGTCTTTCAAAATTACCACCCTCCCCGATATAAACATAGTCGCAGTGTGCACATGGAATTTTATAAACAATGCCTGGGAACTTTTCTTTCTTGAGGAGGTCCTTCACGTGCACCAGTTCGTGTTTAAGTTTGCGATCATAGGGTGCCTCGATGTGCTCCTTCGGAACAGGGTGGAGACACTGCTTTTGTGGACGCCATATTGGTTCAAACGTTCGCGTTCGCTGGCATTGCGTGGCATGCAGAGAGGGATCGCTTTCAACGAAACGCGCGGTAATTTGGCTCAGTTCATCGCTTTTGGCGGTAGGGCTTGCACATATGATGGTGGCAACAAATAGACTAGGCACTAATTATTACGCACGAAGCATTTGATGGCGAAATAAAGACATTTAGTGCGTATCTATCGGTCTGTCTATCACACTGGCTGCGTAGGTCCTCGCGCTCTCGCGGCCGATTGACTAAGTTGACGAGTACCAAAATTGACCTGGCATAACAAGAGCATGTGAAAAACATAAATAATTGCTAATTACATAAAAATTATGACACGCCTTTAATTTATGCCATGACATACGTGACATGGTCAAGGAGCTACAGCGGCCGTTTGGTCATCAGTCATCCGAATGTCTAAGCAATTTCAACTTACTGATAAAAGACTTGCTCAAGATTAGCTTAATTCGGATTAGCTTAATCTGGCTTTATCCGGATGGGGTTAATGTGACCAAGCTCCAGCATCCAACAGGCTAGACAATCTCAAATCACTCCCAATTCACTTGCTCGTGATTAGCTGAATGTGGATTAGCTTAATCCGGCTTAATCCACATTGCCTTATTGTGGCCATACTCTGTCATCTAATTGTCTAGGCAATCTTAACTTACTCAAAATAGATTTATTTGGCATTAGCTTGTACGGATTAGTTTAACCCACTTCAATCCGAGCTGGCCTAACGTGACCATGCTCAGGCATATCCAACAGGCAAGATAATCTCACTCCAAATTCGCTTGCTTGTGATTACCTTAACGCGGATTAGCTTAATCCGGCTTAATTCACACTGTTTAGTGGCCATACCCTATCATCCAACTGACTAGACAAACTGAATTTACTCAAAATGGCTGGTTCAGGATTATATTGGTCAGGATTAGCTTAATCCGGTTTAATCCGCATTAGCTTAATCCGGCTTAATTTTTATAGTTTTATTGAGGCCATGCTCAGTCATCCGAATGTCTAGGCAATTTCAACTTACTGATAAGAGACTTGCTCAAGATTAGCTTTATTCGGATTAGCTTAATCTGGCTTAATCCACACTGTTTAGTGGCAATACCTATCATCCAACTGACTAGACAAACTGAATTTACTCAAAATGGCTGGTTCAGGATTATATTGGTCAGGATTAGCGTAATCCGGTTTAATCCGGATTAGCTTAATCCGGCTTAATTTCTATTGTTTTATTGAGGCCATGCTCAGTCATCCAAATGTCTAGGTAATTTCAACTTACTGATAAGAGACTTGCTAAAGTTTAGCTTAATTCGGATTAGCTTAATCTGGCTTAATCCGGATGGGGTTAACGTGACCATGCTCCGGCATCAAACAGGTTAGACAATCTCAACTCACTCCAAATTCACTTGCTCGTGATTAGCTGAATGTGGATTAGCTTAATCCGGCTTAATCCACATTACCTTATTGTGGCCATACTCTGTCATCTAACTGGCTAATCAGTCTCAACTTACTCAAAATTAGATGGTTCAAGATTCGGATTACCTTAATCCCGCTTAATCAAATTAATCAGATTGGCTTAGTGTGACCATACGCCCAAACGGCTAGTCATTCTCAGTTCACTCAACATTGACTTGCTCAGGATTAGCTTAACCCGGATTTATTTAGTCATGCTTAATCCGAGAGAACATCGCCTAGTCGGGTCTAGTCTACCTCATGGCTATGCCACTGACCTTGGACCGGATTAGCGTGATCCAACATAATCTCCACTAATCTTGCCTAATCCCACTTGGTAGGTATCTATCAGTATAGATTATCGACTAGCGTTAAATTGGCTTGTCCAAACTGAATTAGGCTGCAATAAACTGGCTTAACTAGGCTTTTTCTACGTATACCCTGGTTTAATCCGGCGGCTTAATTGGCATCAATGAGTATCAATCAGTATTGATTTGTATCGATTATTATGATTGTTTTGACTATGCTCATTTAGCATGAGCTATGATTAACTTGCCTTGACCAAGCTTATCTAAGCTTATCGGCAAGGTAGCCGAAGCATCTATTCACTCCGCACGGCTTAACGCAAAGCTTAACACCCTGTTTGTAAATGCAGTTTCACGCGGTGATTATGCGATGCAGCTATAGCGAGACAACCAAGGATTTCTTTAGCAGCGTTTTTAGTTACAGCGCGAAAACGACGAAGACGGAAGACAGAAGGGACACAAACGAGCGCTGTCGTCGTCGTTTTCGCGCTGTAACCAAAAATGCATCCGTACCAACTAGCCCAACTTTCAATTCTTTAACAGCATGCTCACTGACAGCGATTAAAAAATGCACGGCCACATGCTGGACAAGTCAACAACTAATCTCGCATATCTTGCTGCTGTCAGTCGGATGCCAGCGGTCGCGTTTCACTTGTGCTTCCCATTTTTTTGCTTCGCTCGCTGTTGCCAGGGAAGCGAAACATCCGCTGGCCTTTCGCGTGTGAACCAGTACACAGTGGCACACAGCAGCCTGTCATAGAGGCAAAAGAACGGATCTCGATCAACACGTCAAGAACAACGTGTTTACAGCACCGTTCCCGCGCTAGCCTCTGCGCGCCGCCGGAGACTTTCGAACCAATATGGCCGCGAGGCGGCGCGGGGTCTTTCAAAAAGTGTCTCCACCCTGGAAGCGGAGGCGCGCGCACATCGAGGCACCCTATGCGGTCAGGAACATGCGCGACGCGTACGTCGAACGTTCGCAGAACCCGTGCCAAAAGCTTCACTAACACCAGGCACATAGGGCATGGCTGCACGAGCTTGGGGCTGCATCGCGCGTGATGCGGCGACTTTGCGTGTGCGGTGCTCTACGGAACGAACAAAACTGTTAGGGTACCCATTGTCAGAAAGTTCGCTGCGCACTTTGGGAAGGTCAGAGACGCGGTCAGCGTCACTGGAGCAAATTCTATGTGCTCTCTGTATCAGGGAAGCAGCAACAGAACGCTCCTGGTAGGCCGGGTGGACTGACTTGTAATGCAGGTAACGTCCGGTTTGCGTTGCCTTCCTGAAGACACCAAAAGAAAGGCGGCCGCTTTTTCTCTCTACAAGTACGTCCAGGAAAGGTAGACGGCCAGAGGCCTCCGTTTCAGTTGTGAACTGAATGGATGTCTCTATGCTGTTTAAATGCGCTGAGAATGCCTCCAAAGCCCCTTTCTTGATGACGCAAAAACAGTCGCGAATATAGCGCAGGAAAATCTTCGGAGGACTGTCAAAAGATCCATACTAGACCTCTTAGCAGGCAATTAAATGGCACATTGATAATCCCATAAAGTTTAACGTTGGTGTATTCCTTATTGGTTTTAAAGCATGACGTTAGTACTCGTGGGCTACTTCCATGACTCTAATCTATTTATGATGCCCTTTAAGGCGATGGTGTAACATGTTGCTTTATTTGATTGCGCAGGCCGTTCGGTGGACTGGTGGTCCGCAGGGATTGTGATGTACAAGCTTATGATGGGCCGCGTGCCTTTCAGAGGAAAGAACAGGCAGGTGGTGCGCGACCGGATCATCGCAGCCCCGCTACGCTTTCCGCGTGCTGAAGATCGCGACCACTCTGCCACTACGCCTGCCAAGGACATGACGTTCCGCATGCTGCGCAAAAACTCAGTTGACCGCCTGGGCTCGCGCACTTACTACGAGCTGAAGACGCATCCTTTCTTCGATCGCTTCAACTGGAAGCGCCTACATCGTGATCGCCACCTGTGCGATATCCCCAGCGTCGGGTCGCCAGCCAATGCGACGAAGAAGGCTGCCGAGTCGGCCACTATTCCAGCTAAGCGTCGCAATTTGAAGCTCGTTGATATGCGGGATGTGAGCGCAGATGGACAACGGCCGCTGCTCTGTTTCTCCTCCAGCTCCTTCAAGAAGCTGATCCTTGCAGTGAGTACCCTATTTTACTGCGCTCTCCAAACGCTCACTCGTGTTAGGACGGACCTGATAAAAAATTTCGTGGATTTCATGCATTGTGGGAATCGGTTTCACGGGAAGCAGTTAGCGAGTAGCCGTCCATTTACAGCTTTGAGCCAAACGTTACGAGGTGGATCGACGTGCTTTTCTAAATGGAGTAGTTGCGTGCACATCGTTAGGCTTACCAGACCATGGACTACACTGACATTTAAAGGAGCACTGACATCAAATTTCAAGGTCGAGATGTGTCCTTCATTCGATTGCTCGGTATGCATAGGTCGTCTGGGCCAAATTTGAATGCCGTCCGTCGCGTGGAAGTTATTTTATTTCGAGGGCAAACCAGGCAAACAGCGTATGAACGCTCAACGGAAAACTGGATGCCCTGCGACATAGACACTAGTGCAACGTGTGAGGTGTGATAGAACACGTGATAGAATCACACTTATGACGTACGCTAGTGATACGCTAGTAACAATGACGTCGATGGTCTGAGTGTGTTTCTTGTGGCGCCGACGCCCGGCGTGGTCTCAGTAGTGGCTCTTCTTGCTGTGTTGATCTGTGCGTGCGGTACATCGTGTCGCATCGACTGATTTGTCGTGCGCGAGTGCGATCATTCGGAGCGACACAGTACGTGCCAGGATGTCGGGGAACTGCTGCGTAGTGCGAACCTGCCCGTCGAGGCGCGGAAAAAGCGGAAAGTGCGTGTCCTTTCATGCATTTCCGAACCTCGAACCTCAACGCAGCCAGTGGGTTGACTTCGTTCGGCGCGCCGTTGGACCGAGGGACTGGACGCCTGTGAACAGCAGCCGCATTTGCTCGCTTCACTTTGACGCGGGCGGCTACACGATGAATCCTGTGTTGGCGAAGCAGTTCGTTCTCTCGTTTGATACGAGGCCCAGTCTCCAGGCCGGGGCTATTCCCACCGTATACGTGTGCCTACTGCAGCTGAAAGCAGTGATTCACTCGCCAAACGTCCGCGACATGAGGTGCGTGGTTGGTGTTCCTGTGCTCCGGCAGTACGACCGAGGTTGATACATTGCTTCTAACGCAGGATCGCGAGCCTGCCGCTCCTAGTAGACGAAATGTCAGCGATGTCAGCTGGACGTGACGTCACCTTTTTTTGTGGCAGCGGGATCAGCTGGGGAGCGGCCCCGACGTGGCCGCGAGGTAGCGCTACCAGCACTACAATTTGGGGGTTTTCCTCCCGTTTTGAATCGCGTTCGATACCGGATATATTTATCAACATTACTGGTACGTATTCGTCCCTCCGCTGCATTTTGAGTCGAGAATCGTTACTTGGGGGTCGATAGCTACTCGCGGATGCAAAAAAAATCCACATGCGTAAATTTGATGTCAGGGCTCCTTTAAAGGGATAACTTATCGTCTGAACTCATACTAGAACACAACCGTCAGTTCCATCGAAACGAACTGCACGCTACAATGTGATGATGTAAATATCACACGTAGCATTCGTTAGCGTATTTCTTCGGGGCGGAACAATGTTTGAATATAGCTTCCTCAGTCATAGGAGTACATATGTAATACTTATTAAACTACTATAAGGCGACGCCAACACTAGAACCACAATCGACGTTAACCCGACATAACGTCCGTATCATACGAGTGCATATGTAATGTTAATTCCTTGTTATAACATTTTGAAAGTTGTGAGCGCACGAAGACAAGGACAACGGAAAAAAAATGCCAGGCCTGCGCGGAACTCGCAGCACAGTCACAGCGAAAGCTGGAAGAGCGGCCTTTCTAGAGACTTTTAGGGGCGAAGCACCTTAAGGCCAAGCCTTGTACCCCCGGTGTCTAGCGTAGCTCTGGTTCGAGTGGAGACCGCTAGGGGCATTGCGGTATCAGCGCTCTCTCGGGCGCGTGCTCTGGTTTCGCTCTACGAAGAAAACAAAGTCATCGAGCTTTGTAGATCATGTGTCTAGCGTAGCTCTGGTTCGAGTGGAGACCGCTAGGGGCGCTGTGGTATCAGCGCTCTCTCCGGCGCGTGCTCTGGTTCTCTTCAGCCAAGTACAAGCAGCCCTTCGAAGAAAACAAAGACATCGAGCGAGATCCCATATTAAGGAAAGCCGACGTTCTGTGCTCTACTGAAACGTGGAACGCGAAAAGACTGTACATCAACGGATTCGTCCCAGTCGTCTGCACAGAAGAAGTGCAGCGTCCGGCGGGTGGTCTTGGGATGTATGTTAAACTGTCAGAGACCGCGGTGCATCTCAATCTACCAATAACTAGTCAAGCTCACATCGAGGAACATGCTGCGATAAAAACTATCCAACGGAACCGTTGTCATGACAGTGTACCTGGTCCCGAATCTCCCCCGAGCAGCGTGACTAAATACATTCACACAGCAATGCGAGACTACGGTACAAAAAATACAAGAACGACCCCTTAATACTGACCGGTGACTTTAAAGTAGATATCATGAGCGACGACTGGCTTGTATAGCATATGACATCGCGTTATGCTCTCAGATGCATTTCATATGACCATAAACATCCAACAACAACCAGGGGGGACGTGTATAGACCTCGTCTTCGCTAACTTCAGATTACATCCCATTCAAGAACCCCTCTGGCTCTTCATTTCACCGATCACAAGGCGATACTACTGAAGGGAAAACGAAGTCCGCAGCTCAACACCATATACGCCTTATGACATCAATAAAACAACATTGTATATACTGTACACACTCAGTAAAACAACATTGTATATACTGTACACACGCGTTTGTCACGCATATGCATTATCGAGTGGGCAATGTACGAAGGATTCACGGTTGCCCGAATGATCCCCAGTGCTTCGCCCACTCATCATGAATCACTTCGTGGATATGCGTGGATTCTTTTAAACACTCTTGGGGCAACTACTACAAGCACACTAGCAGGGTACCCACTACGCCATAAATCATAATTTTTGTGTAGTAGGCAAGTGTCCACTATGCAATTATTCGTCATTCTTCGGAAAAGCGTGGCAGCCGCTACACACTTGTAAGACATTATGTGCACTTTGTTGATGCGGTTGCCGACGACGAGGAAGAATTATACATAAGGCTTTTGTAATCGGTTGAAGCATTGAACAACCCACTCGTTACGCAATTCGCCTTGTGTGATGCCTAGTTGTTATATTACTGTTCTAAAACGCTTTATTGCACATGTTAACGTGATTTCTTACCCAACATGAAGCTTGCATAGGGTCAGTTTGCGACGTAGTTTCAAGCACCGGCGTAGCTCAGTGGTCTGGTAAGCAAGCTATGGTATGTAATGCAAGTGTTTCAATGCAGTAGAATAAACATACAAAATATACACAGAGTATTTGTGGTTTTCGTTTGGAGCTCTGTCTGGGAAAAATCAAATCGAACGAATCTTTTCAGGAAAGTATGAGACGGAGGGCTGGGTTTAGCTCATTTGTACATACGTCAACTCGTGAATAGTTTTTTTTTTAATCCGTGATAAAGATGACCCTTTTCCGAGGACAATGATACAACTGAGGCTACGTATAGTCTTACCTGGATTTACAGTTTCGTCACAAAGTGTGCTAGGGTCAATACGGGGCTACATTAAAGGAGCAGTGACATCGACTTCACGCATGCCGCGTTTTTTGCGTCAACGTGCAGTTATAGATGCCCTAGTAACGATTCGGTACTGATAATGCAACAGAGGGACGAATTAATACATGTAATAATGATCAGTGTGACCGGTACTGAACGCAATTCAAAGCGGGTGCAAAGCCAGCCAATTTTCAGCGCTGCCAGCTCTGCCAAGCGGTTACCTCCCGCGGTGACGCCCCATCTGATCACATGGCCGCACGAAATGGTGACGCGAGTTTCAGCTGACATTTCGTCTGCTCGGCGCGCACGTGTAGGCATGTCTTCACCAACCCCATCATCGTCGCCGCCGTCGTCAGCGTCCACAAGTGACGATGAAAACACTGAGAAACATAGGCGGGCCCACGGGGGAGGGGGGGGGGGCAGAGGGGGGCGGCCACCTTTTCTAGTCACCTAAGAGGGGGGGGGGCGAAGTCAGCCCCATACATTGACATAATAGGGAGGGGGGGCGCTGCGACTCGGGGGGAGGGGGGGCGCAAAGGCAGCCCCATACATTGACCTAATAGGAAGGGGGGGCGCTGCGTCGAACCTTCGCCCCCCCCCCCTCCCCCCCCCCCCCCTGAAGGAGAACCCTGCGCACGCCTATGCTAAGGAATATGGAATCGCTGTGATTCGCGACGTGGCGAGTCATTTTCGGTTCGTACCTCTTCAGAGTAGTGATTCTGATATCGACGCCGGACTGAGCAGCGACGAGGAGGCAGCTGGAGACGCACGCTTGGGCCATGCTGGCTGGCAAGACAAGTCACAACTACGCATATGAACGCTGCGTGCGTGTTACTTGTTTGAAATTATGTTTCTCTGAACCCTACGTTATGTGCTGGTGCAATTTGATCGGTTATTGTCATGTTTGCGTCTACCTAAGCATAACCAATGTGTCGTAACAACTGGTGAGTTAGTGAATATCGCCATGTGCGTCAATTGTAGTGATACTGCCAGCGGATACTGCTCACAGACTGAAACGCGACAACAAAAAAAGTGAAACGCGGAGGCCTGGCGTTTTTATTCTTTGAGCGCGTTGTGGGGGTAGCGTTTCGCAATGGTGCACCAAACGTTTCGCTTTTTTTCTTATCTGAAGAGCACGATTGCAGCGCACAACGGTTCCACGGTATGCTGGCACGTAATGCGATGGAGATCGTAGCTTCGAATAATCACATTCGCTCTCACGACTCCACGACAAATCACCGGAATCGGCACAAGGAAAAGGCAGGATTCACGTGAATGTGCTGCACAAAAACCAAGCAAAACAAAACAAGGGAAACAAAACAAGTGACGCAGTTGTCCAGGCAGCCTGGCGTCGCCGCCAGGCGGTACCACAAGTAGGCACCACGATGACAACACTAAAGTTTTCGACGTCATCGTTGCTCGCGCATCATCACTCAGCGCATGAGGCGTGGCCTATGAGCTCGCTGAATACGTCAAAATACTGGCGATGTCGCATGGCATGAACGCGCCGTTGAGCATTCGCACGCTCTTTGAGCTCGAAATAGAATAACTTCTTCGTCACGGACGCTATTCATACTTCGCTAAAAAAACTCATGCATACCAAGCAATCAAGTGAACGCCTCATCTCGAGTTTGAAAAGTGATGTCACTGCTCCTTTAAAGAAGTGGTTTCCTCTTTTCATTTCTTGTCAGTACGTTTTTCGTTTTAATATTTGGCTGAGGTGTCACGTAGAAAATTGTATAAAGACCTTGTGGATATTTTATGGCCTGTGGCTGTTGTGTCGTGTACTATATTGTGCAGGCCCAAGCCAAGATCGCGTTCTTAAACGCGTGAAAAGAATGCTCGTGGCACCAGGGGTAAAGACATTCTTCTTTAAATTGCACACCAGCACTTTACCTGTCAAAAACATGGCTGCAAAAAATAAGGGATTATTTGTTCCGTGAGGCAGACGTTGTTTCCTATGCAAAAACCGGAGACCATTCAACATGTTTTTATAGACTGCTGGAGCGGGGTGTTTTTCGGGGATATAATAACGATAACTCTCAAAAAGGGATTACCATTGAATCCACATGGAATCCGGTTTCTATCCGCTGAAAGTGAAGATGGCGTACCGTACTACCTTATATTATGCTCCTGGGGTAGTATATGGCAAACTCGAACGGTCTTGCACAATGCAGATGTGGAGGTCAGTGGCTATCCCCAAAGCATGCTCGTAGCAATCAGCGAAAAGCTTTTGAAAGAGACCAAAAACTCAGGCATCGTCGAAGAAAAAGGAAGGGGAAAAGGTACTTCAACAAAGCGGCAGTAATTCCGTACTCTCACGGCATATCGCACAGTCTGAAGAAAGTAGGGCAAAGATATGTAGTCAATGTCTTGTTTTCAGCGCCTCATAAGCTTAAGGGCATCTGCAAAGCAGTGAACGATAGCCAATCGAAGAAAAAGTGCTCAAAAATAGCCATTGAGACCCCTTCCTGCAATATAAAATTCCCTTAACCTGCAGTAAAAAATATATATGGGTTACATAGGACGCTGTATTAATGAACGTCTCCTGGAGCCCAGATACGCTTGTCAGCAATTGCAAGGAGCTGGTCACCTCGCGGCACATTGCAAATGATGTTCCTGCACGCCGAAGTCCCGCGATACCACGCTGCTAGCACGTGGTGGTGACAAAGACACCATGCAGGGAGATAGAAGAAGCCCTTTTCATCCTAGCTGCAAAAGAGGAATGCATCAGCACACCCTCGTTACATTTAACGCAGGCAGACATAAAATTTCTGGAAAGTGACGTACGCTGATCTGCGGAAACCTTGTCTGTGCTTACTATTGCATATGTCTTATGCGTGCATTATCGTTGTTTACTTTTATTCTTTTTCACTATGTCCCGCCCTTCAACCCATCCATCCTATCTGATAACCTATATTTGACACTTCGCAAGATGTGAATAAATCAGTTGTGAGTTTGCGTACAACCTGTCCTGTAGTCCCGGTATCGTCCTCGTCTCGTCATCTGCAGTGCAAGAAGAAATCATGAACCACCACCAACTAACCCAATTCATCGCTCTGCTCAAGATTTCCTAAGTCTCACCTGTGGCGCATACCCGCACACCATGGCCAGCGCTATGCGGGTATGTGCTGCACGTGACTCAAGGAAAAAATTTCATGACGTACGCGGTAGAGAAGTCACGTTATTCATGTCAGGACCTACAAATCGTATTCGTCATACCTTGACGTCATCTAAATGTAAACTTATTTGACAGAGATCTGTCTGGCTGGGTAAAAATTACATGAATAAAACGTATACTCTCCAGCCACTTTTCTTATTCTAAGTTTTTACTATTGAAATTAAGAACTGGCCCAACGATTCGAGACCCATTCGGTCTCTTCATCAGGGGGTGACTGTCCGGCCGGCTCCGAAGCTAGCGACTTCTCTTAGCGATTGTCCCCCCTCTCCACCGTCGTTCCTACCACCGTTCTTGTTGCGGTGTTTTCTCCATTTGTTCCGGAGACCATGCACATACACACTCGGCAGGGTCCCAGTTGAGCGGTTCATATTTCCAGGTGTTGTTTGGATATGACACAACTCTAAGAACTGCCTTTTGGTGCGGCTACCTTCCATGTCGATGACCCGGGCTTCATCGAAGTTGATGCGATGGTCCATCTTTTCATCGTGAACTTGGTTAACAGCGCAACGCTAGAGACACGGACACAAGGAAGAAGGAAACGAACAACGCGGTGCTGACACTCAGCTGACTTTTATTGAAAATTGAATTCTGAAACATATATTTAGCAAGTGCAAAAATCCGTGACATGCGCAAGACACAAGGAAACATTCCGGCAGCGTCGTCATAAATATAGATATTCCAGATCGGCACAAATAATAAAATTCCTTCTCATGCAGAAAAACGGATGTTGGAAAAAATGAATTTGCAACGCTTAGCGGCCGGTGTAAAAAAGGCAAGAAACCCTGACTTACAGGTTTTCTTTACGCTGAAATCGCAGAAAGAGGGCATGCCTTTCCGAGCTATAGTCCCAGAAAAAGGCAGTTTGCAGTTGATTGTTTCGCGATTTTTGCAGAAGAACCTTGTGTGCTTAAATATTATTGACCCTTTCCGCATACAGAATTTAGAATCTCTGTGCGAGTACGTAAATAGCAACTCGCTTAGCATTCGTGGCGCATTCAGCGTAGATGTCGAGAATATGTATTATTCCCTTCCACATGCGCAGGTTATGAAATGCATAAGAGACTGCATAGTGTATGACAATGATGAAGAAGCCTTCATTGATGGTTGTGGTGTTTCTTTAGAAGCCTTTCTTGAACTTCTCGCTTTTCTACTTAAAAAGTACTTTTGTTTCATGGCGAGAGAGTCTTTATCTCCAAAAATCAGGGGTGTGCATAGGGTCGTCCGTGGCTCCTAACATCAGTGACATAGTTTTAGGTTATACAGAGAGGCAACTAGGAGGTCATCTTGATATTCTGTGCAGTGGCGTTTTCCGCTATGTTGATGATTTTGTTATATTTTGCAATACTGGCATTCACCGCGAGGGCCTTGATGAAATTCTCACGTTATTCAGGCAGCATGGTATTGGCCTCGCCTTTACTTACGAAGTTCCTAAAACTAACTAACTACAGTTTCTAGACCTAAGACTAACCTTTGGTGATAATCATGTGTGCTGGAAATATGACCCCAGGTCTGTTAAGCCCATCCTAAACTTAAAATCCGGTCATTCTAAGGTCTTCAAGAGAGCCATTGCGAAGACCATCCTAAATGCGTGTCTGAAGAAATCGTGTGTACACATGGCCGGATCCGCTTTTCGCGATCAGGTAAATCGCCTAATGGGTGCGGGTTACCCTAATGGTGTAATTTCATCTGTATGTGAACGTATCGTTCGTAACGTCAAACACATAAAAATTACAAGGTGATAATACTAAATCTGATGAAAAAAAGAAAATGTGCAGTGTTTCTTTACGTACACAGACTAGCGCATGGGCTCAAGAACATAGGCTCTAGGTACAGCGTCGATGTTCCTTTTTCCGCGTAACATAAGATAGGTCGCATCTGCCGGATGATTGACAATGCCCTGAAGGACAAGCAGGTTAAAGGCAAGTGCGCTGTCAATCATAAGAACAAGTACATCGCCTGTGTTAAAGAAGTTGCGTATGTCATTCCATTATCATGTGGTGGCGAATACGTGGCGCAAACGAAACGGTGTGTCTATGTTCGGCTGAGAGAGCATCAGCTATCACTTCAAAGGGTTCCGCGACTTCACCTACCGGATCATTGCAGGTCATGTGGGTGTCGTCCCATTTTTAACAAAAGCACCGTCATTTTTAAAAACGCGAAACAATTGATAAGAGAAATTGCTGAGGCCTATATCATATCGATTAGAGACAAGACCTGGATCAGTGAAGCGTCCGTTTTTGTGCATGAGAAGGAATTTGATTATTTGTGCCGATATGGAATATCTATATTCATGACGACGCTGCCGGAATGTTTCCTTGTGTCTTGCGCATGTCACGGATTTTTGCACTTGCTAAATATATGTTTCACAATTCAATTTTCAATAAAAATCATTTGAGAGTCAGCACCGTGTTGGTCGTTTCCTCCTTCCTTGTGTCCGTGTCTCTAGAGTTGCGCTGTTAACCAAGTTCACGATGAATCCCAACCAACTGGCCCAACTTGCCGTCTTACTGCAATATAGGTCCATCTTTTCGCTGTGTTCTGCAGAGCGTTCTATGCAGCGTTGAAGCTACGTACGTCGTTTTGATGTTGCCGTATCCTTTCCGGAAAGTTCTTTGTCTCGCCTGTGTAAGTGGTGTGGCAATCAGTTCACGGAACCTCGTAGACTTGCCCGGGGAATATTTCTTTTGGCGGCCGGTGTTGTGGCCGCGGCAAGATTCGCCCAGTTGTTGATGCGGGTTTGTGCGCTACTCGGATAGCCCCCTTCCCCAACACCCTCGCCAGTCGCTCGCTGATTTCTGGAATGTATGGAACCGTGACTCGGTAGGGTTTGTTGGGGGGGGGGGGGGCTTCAATGTCAGTGTCACTCTTTGCAGAAGCGGGCATGCGGGGGGTGTTCCCCCCCCCCCTCTTTCTCGCCTCACTAGCACATGTAGAAAATGAAGTACGTTGTTCTTTCCACGTTCTACGGTGAATTGAAGCGCTGGTTCGATTGAATTCAGGTGTGCTAGGAAACTCTCGATATTAGACTCCCTGGTCACACAGAAGACGTCATCCACATACCTTAAAAACATTTCTGGTGATTCGACGAACGTGTCCATGGCTTGTTTTAGGGGCGAAGCTCCTCTTAGTCTAACCTTGTCCTGCGTCCGGCGTAACCGGCAGTATCTCGTGATAATGATGACGATGACGCTGATGGCCATGAAGAATAAGCGCGTTCCAGGCCACCTCTAGTTCCCATCGTGTGCACCGAGGAAGCAGAGCGTCCCGCAGGCGGTGTGGCCATCTATGTCAAGCAGAACACTGTAGTACAATAAGGCCGTCAACCACTACTACAGTCACTAGAGTCATGGCCGAGAGCATAGAGGGGCAGCTTAGCAAAGGCGAGGCAGGTGGTGTGTGTCACCCAGGTTGACTCCAGTCCTTGATCTTGCTTGGATGTGCTTGCGGGGGGCTTAGTCCATCCCTCCTTCCTGCGTCCTACACTCCTCCAGAGCATGCGTGTCCCCTCCACCTTTCTCTCCTCTCCAACGCTCACCCCCCTTTCTCTCCTCTAGGAATCCTCTACTGTACGGAGCGGCGCCGGCGTCCTACGCCCATCCAGAGCATGCGCGTCCCCTCCCCCCTCTCTCTCCTCTCCAACGCTCACCCCCCTTTCTCTCCTCTAGGAATCCTCCACTGTACGGAGCGGCGTCCTACACCCCTCCAGAGCGTGCGTGTCCCCTCTCTCTCGTCTCCAACGCTCACCTCCTCTCTCCCCTTTAGGAATCCTCTACGGAGCCATATAAGAACCCCCTATCCCTCCACTCCACCGATCATAAAGCCGTTATAATGAAGGGGCACCGGAAGCCACGTCTAGCTACCATTTACGAATAAATAAAATTTCTTGTATATATACACACAGTGTTTCTCACGTCTTTGATGATTTACTGAACGAAAATTCACGGAAGATTCACGGTTTATCGATGAACCTCCAGAGCTTCGCCCACTCATCATCATTCACTCCGTGGATATGCTGTGATTTTTTTCGATGTGCTCCATCGTCAAGTTTGCCACTGTGGCTGAAATGACGGCACCCATCGTGGTTCCGCTTGCTTGTTTGTAGAATCCACCTCCGAAAGAGAAATGTGTTGCGTTGAGATCCTATGTCAATTTTTGTAATTTGAATTGAATTGAATTGGTTTATTTCGCCATCAAAACAAAACGTGATAGCCGATGAGCCCGCGGTAAAAGCTATCTTTCGATAGCTTGACAACGCCGTGGACACCTACAACAAACAAACACCTTGGCGGTATCGCAGCCGCATGAAAAAAAGCATAAATCTTCCCAAAGGGAACCCTGATGGGATGCGAAGCAGCAGCGTTGCGCACGGGTGGCGTCACGGGTTGAACGGCGCTAACGCGGCAGGTGTTGCGGGCGAACGGACGAGGCGGCAGCTGCGGGCGCTGCGGCGAGCCAGGCGAGCGCGCGGCAGGTGAGGGAGAGAGTGACGTGAGCGCGCACTGCGAGGGGAGCGTGACGTCAACGCGCAGCTGCGGCGTGACCTACTTGGCACTGCTCCAACACCTGCGGCGAGGGGAGCGCGTTGCGGCGTGTTCGTACATACGGAGGGAGGGACAGCGTTACACAGCCTAGTCAAATAGCTGCTTCGCATCTGAAAACATCACACATCACAGAAAGCAGTAATACATAGTAATACAGAGCTAAAGAATACAAATGCATCAGTACGCAGTAGACGAAAAGCGTTACAGTGCAACTCCGCGATTTATGTCACGGATACAAAATGAAAGACAGTAAAATAAAACACCAGGTACAATATAATTAGAGTTCATGGTCAACATGTTACAAAATATACCGTAAACATTAGGTTAATGTTTTATTCAAGCAGGAAAACATAAAACTTCACCGTCATAACCACCTGTATTTCAGGTGGCTATGACGGTGAAGAAGATTCCAGAAAGACTGGGAAATATGGAATTCCTTACTTTATTTGGGTGAACTAGCGCCCGGAAAATGAAAAGTCAAGGGACGAGCAATGAAGATCTGTACACTTGTAACGGTAAACATCGTCAACGAGTAATTTGATAATAGGTGGAACGCATCGACATCGAACCTTCTTAGGTTGTTGCTGGTACTCAGAACAGCTCCCGAATAAGCTTGACTATTCGTGTGCTTCGCGTAATCTTAATAGAATGATCTCAAACAATCGCGAAGCTTTCCAAGCATTGCCTTTGCACACATTGTGTGCGCCGAGCGTTTATAACAGTCTTTGTGACTGAAATTTGAGCACGTACATAATAAAAAGCAACAAACGTGCGTGGCAATGCCCCCCTTGCGAAAACGCATCGGCCCAATTTCTCAAGCAGGACATGAAAGTGAAAAAAAAAATACACGCAATACGTAAGAACATTGTGACTTAAGATTGGTTCATAATAAGCAGGGCATTCCTCTTGTCCCCTTGTGTGTGTGACGTCCAACCGGAAATAAAAAAAATTACACCATCTCCCGCTAAAGGGAACCCTGTGTAGATGCGAAGCAGCGGGCGCTAACGCTTACACTGGCGGCGGCGTTAACGCTGGCGCTCATCGCAGCGTTGCGCAGGAGAGAAAACTGGGGAGGCGCAAAGCAGGCAGTGATGGAGCGGTGTTTCCTACTGGAACATGCCAATCGCTGCTAATGGGCAATGAGAGACAGAAGATTCCGACTGGACACAGAGACCCGCAGTCCGCTTTTAGTTAACGCGCACGCTGCGAATTTTTATTGTTCAGCAGCGCACAGGAGAAATCTCCCACCGGCACCACCTTGCTGGTCAAGATCCAGTGCCATATATACGGGGTGGCCAGTGAACGGTTGTGCAGCGCGAGCAGTCGGTTTTTTCAACTAAGAAACTCGCTAGCGGACGCTGCCTGCGCCGGCAGGCAGCGTCTTCTAGCCAGTTTAGCCGACGCAGGCAGCGTCTGCAGGAGAGAGAGGGGGGGGAGCGTAGGAGGGGAGAGAGGAGGGTAGGCGCATGCGCAGTGAGGGTGTGGTTTCCGCAGGGAGGGATGCCTAGAGGAGAGAGAGGGGGAGAGGAGGTTTTTTTATTTTATTTTTTTTTCCGAAAGGGTTTGCGCATGCGCAGTAAGGGTGGTCACGCCGCACACCACTACCGGATTAAGCTTCGCCATAAGATGCTTCACATCTGAAAAAAAAAAAGACAGGGGGAGTGGCTCAGTGGTCTAACGCACCGCGCTGCGCTGCGAGGGGTCGCTGGTTCGAATCCCCGGTTGGGTGCCTTGGAATTTTATCTTCTGATATATTTTTCTTTGCGTCTTTTTTATATATATACATACATATTCATATCTGAGGCATGACGGCGACGGCAAAAATCAGCCGAGAGTGTCCATATAACTGCTATCGCAATAAAGACATTTAAGTGCAACATAACATTGCAAACGTTGCAGCGCATTGAAACTTGCAATTTATTTATTTATCACAGCACCGCACTTCCGGGGCCTCTTGAGGTACTGCTCATATTCTGATACACCGTTTGCATGTACCATCTGGGAATAAATAAAACGTATTCGAGCTCAATGGAACGTATGACAACTATAGAGACACAACTATACCAACAGGGATAAAAAATTAGCAGTGGCTTAGCTGGGCTGTGCCAGGATATACGTAGCGTGAGCTACGGATGGACGGACGGACAGACAAACAAACACGGACAGACAGACAGACAGCCAGACATAGATGGACGGACGGACAGACAGTTGGATGGACGGACGGACCCACGTACGGACGGACAGACAGACGGACGGACGGACGGGCGAACTAGCGAGCAGGGTTGCCGTTGGTGGCTATTTTGCGCCAAATTGGCTACTTTAGAACCCCGTCTGGCTACAAAAAATTGAGGTTGGCGCCATGGCTACTTTTTGGCTACATTGAACTTCTGTTTAGGCACATTTAGTAGCCAATTTTCTTATCATTTGCAGGTAAAAGAACAAGGAAGCCTCAAGGTCAGCCACCACTGTTTTCAACCTTCTCTGTCGCGTAAGCTAATGCGCGTGCATGTCTTGCCCCCCAGCAAAAGGTTAATGGGCACCGAAGCACCCCCCACGCAAGACAAATATCAGCACCAAAATAAAGCGAGCCTGTTATTGTGTTAAAGGGACACTAAAGGGCAAAACGATTTTTCGCGTATTAGTTAAGTACAATTTCACAATCCCAAAAACACCACTCTTACCGCGACACGACGCTTGGTAAGCGAGAAAACACGCGAAAAGAAAATGCGGGTGGAGACGCCACCTTGAGATTCCCGTACCAAACACCGTGACGTCATAGATTCTGAAGGCGTCTACTGAGTCCTACGTAGCTTCTAATCGATAAAAATGAGGTGCATTGTCATCTGTGGGTGCCATAGACCTAGCATAGGAAGTTTCAGAAAATTTCATTGAGCCAATGTCACGAAAATACGGAAAATACATTTAGAATTTCTGACGTCACGCGCGCAGATATCGGTGCCAAATTTAAAAATTAAACTTCAACCTTGATTTTCTCCGCTAAAAATGAACTTATGATAGTGAAACATATGGCATTAGAGTTCTCAGAGTGCAGTTTGTCAATCTAAACCAAGTTATTGTTTCGCTTTAGTGTCCCTTTAAATCTAGTAATCAATTTCGGTCTGCTGCTTCAAGGAAAAACTGCTTCAACGTTTAACGTTCCCATTGACTTGTCGGCGGGTATGCTCCAAATTACCCTGTTTCTGGGAAGAACTGCATCCTGCATAAATAAATACCGTAAAACAGACTGGTGGGCTAGTTGGTACATCATCTCGAAGACTTAGCGCACGAAAACACGAGGACGCAAGGTAGGGACGAGGACACAGCGCTACTAACAACTGATGTTTATTTTCACATGGAAACATAATATACCCAGGTGCAAAAGGAAAGGGTAACACCACACACCATATCGCATTACAGCAACCGCGCCACCACTACCGCGACAGGAACATTATCTCTTTTTCTGATAACGATACAGAAGGGCTGCTCACACAGCCTTCGCTTCTGTTAATTGCGAACGCCTCTACGATTTCCCTAGTCATCTGATCTGCATGTCTTGCTATCACTTTCGTTCTATTAAAACTGGGCTTGCAACCACATCGCATGCAATGTGCGGCCAGATGACCGCTCGTTGCCAGTTTGCCAACATTGTAGCAGTGTTCTCGTAGGCGGTCGTTCAAACACCTGCCCGTTTGGCCTATGTACTCTTTTCCGCATGACAAGCTGATGCAGTATACAACACCTTCCGTGCATGGTACGAACTGATCACGATGTTTTTTAATACAGACGGTGCGCTCCTGGGTGGGGTTGTTTACACGGGCGCACAACCCAGAGAGCTTCAATGGTGCGGAGAACACAACGTCCACACCTACTCTTCTACCAACCTTCTTGAGGTTGTGGCTTAGGCTGTGAAGATACGGCACCACAACCATTTTGTTTCTGCGCGTTTGCGGAGCGGCGTCGGGGCTTTCACTGGAGCATTTTCTTAACATACTACCTGTATCATACTACCTGTAAACTCTGTATCGTTATCAGAAAAAGAGATAATGTTCCTGTCGCGGTAGTGGTGGCGCGGTTGCTGTAATGCGATATGGTGTGTGGTGTTACCCTTTCCTTTTGCACCTGGGTATATTATGTTTCCATGTGAAAATAAACATCAGTTGTTAGTAGCGCTGTGTCCTCGTCCCTACCTTGCGTCCTCGTGTTTTCGTGCGCTAAGTCTTCGAGAAAATAAATACCGACGCAGTAAACTTATACTAATACGATATAGTTGCTTCGCCACAGGGTGCAAAATATGATTTATGGAACTAAAAATGTCAGAAAATGCAAGGTTATTCGTCTCCCGAAACACTAACATTCTGCCTATTTACCTCTTGAACAGTGCTGAACTATATAACCCGTCAGTTGTTATAAATATTCATATGCTCATATATATCATTTAATTTTAACAGCAAGAATGTAAATTTTTTTTTCTGACTATAACCGTTGTGCTAACATAAGAGCCACAAAATCCAGCCTTTCCGCTCCGTCTCGCTCCGAAATTTTTGCCGATGGAGCTTATTTCATAGAATATACAAGCCCAGCGTGCTCTACAACTCACTTATTTTATCACCGCGCTATATGTCCCATCTCTGGTTATCGCTCTGAGGTCATTCTATTTTGTAAAACCTGAAGCTTACTAGTCTGTTCGAAGTCTGTTCATTCTTCCTTTTTACGCACAATACCCCGTTTCTTTTCTTTTTTGTGTGTCTGTATTTTATCCACTCTCTTCAGGAGTGATATTGGCCTTGCGGTAAATAAATAAATAAATAAATAAATAAATAAATAATCATTTTTGCAACTCACCTGTCGCTTGAAGAGCACGAGGGAAAAGAATATGGTGTTATTTCTATGTTTTTGCATACTCAAAATCATGGTTACATTACAAAAATTCTAGTCTAAATATTAGTTTATTTCTATTTGGCTACAAATTTGGCGATAAAGTTAAACGACATGGCTATTTTGGCTACTTTTAGCTTGAATTCTGGCTACTTTTCAAATTTACCCTAACGGACGGCAACCCTGCTAACGAGCGAGCTCACGCGAGTCAAGCGCCAGCCCACTAATGACACGTCACCCCAGGAGCTTCCCAGCCTCCTCCGGCGCGCCAGCTGTTCGTCGTGTGACGTCACTGCTCCTCGGGAATGCGCAGCGCGGCTCTCGATAAGCCACGCGCAACTTCTCATCCTCGGCCAGTGCAGCTTATGCTACAAAATACACGCTTCTTACCTTGAGATGTACTTTGAAGTTCGACGTCGATGTCCGCGACCAGGAATTGCACATAGTTTGCATTAAAGGGACCGACAATTGCTTTTTCTCGACCCATTTTTTTACGGCGCTACAGAAAGCTCACCCTTCGTAGTGTTTGTAGCTGCAGTAGTTAATCCCAAAAGCACGTAATTATTTTACAAGCAGTATTTTTCGATCGTAAAGGCTCTAAACAGACACGCTGAGAATTGATAGCGATGCCGCCAGCCCTACTCGCGATTTATGAAAGCTGTCGTCGTTCTGCTTTCGCAGGAGTTCCTGTAACTATGCTTAACCATCTTTATTTTGAGTTTTTCAACCGTTTTTGTAAATAACAAGCTGCTACAATGAGATGATGTGGCATTATACACCTTCCCTGTACTTTACCGTGTTGTGTGCGCCTGTGCCCTAGGTTGCCTGCGCCTGTGTCATGGGTGGCTTGTCCCGGAGTCGTTACTCTCTCGATACATGAGCCAAGCCAAGTCACCGAAAACGTCCCTATGCATACGCGTGGCTGCGCTGAGTAGCTGTGCGCCTCATTTCTGAGACGAAGTGTAGGTAGCAAAATTATGTCGCTCAAAAATCTTAACGACCTGGAAACTGCGTGCGCGGTTGCATGAGCAAGCTGAAAAGTTGCTCAAGACGCGCTGACGAGCATGGGATCATTACGTCACGCGAAGGCAGCGCCGCTTTAATGCATACTACTAACGCAAGCCTATGTGTACATTTTTATGGAGTAATATCCTGAAGCGAACAAAATTTCAATACCAACAAGAAGATCCTCGACCGCTTACAGCAATCAACGGTCACGCGACAGGGTACATCAAATCGTTCATGTTTTTGCCACCAGAGGCGCCAAAGGTCATTTTTCGCGTCTTTCGATGAAAAAATAAAAATATAAATCCACCTCACACGAAAAAAAAAAAACGGTTGGTTTGAGTCAATGCGACGGACAATCTTTCCATCAGTGCAGTCATCTCATTTCATGTTCTGGGCAGTTGTCCGTCCCTTTAAGCTTTGACCACCGAAGCATTGGGTACGTCCTCTAGGGGTTCAAAGGACGTGCCATCCAGTATGAACTGTGCGGCACGGCCTTCACCGTTCGCCATTGCTCGGCCTTGTGACGTGTGCTTCGGGTGGCTCCTTGCCCGTCGTCGCCGTTCCCAAGACTCTAGCTCGTGGGACTATTGTCACGAGTCGAAGGCTAAACCACCCTACTGTAGAACGAGACGCCACTTAACTACAGTAGAAACTGCTCGGCCAACTGTTGCCAGACGAGGAGTCTCGCCCGCAAAGAGCGCTAACATTTCATTGTTAGCGCTCTTTGCATCATGACCGGCGATGACAGATCATCGAACGGTCATCATGTTAAAGGGCACCGCGCCCGGCGGCCACCCGCACAGACATTTACACACGACAGAGGGCCACCGACCATGCGAAGGAATAGTTCCCTACGAAGTGACTTGGCGGGGACGACATGGGCGCTTCGGCACTCCGTGGTAGAACAAATTGCTTCGATCCGTTCGAAGACAGCGCCTTCAAAGCCGCCTCCCGAGTTCCGTCAGCGCCGGGCCAGAGGGCTGCGCATTCCACTGTTTTACCTACGTGCAGTGGAGCCCAGTATGTCAAAACTAAACTAGTGAGACGTTGGTTTCCTAAAATCACGTAATTTGGGGGTGAGATGGTTTCAGCCTCCATAAGTCTCTCCTGCCAGCTCTTTCAAAACAGAAAGTGGGACAAGGAGAGTTGCTCATTTCACAGACTGCTCGCTGGGTGCTATCATAATCCTCTCTGCTCTGCACTGAACAGGCTTGACCCCCCAAAATGCCTTGCCGAGGCTGTGGCGTCAGCCTTTGTACTCCCGTGCGCAGCCCAGCATGGCGGTGTGTTTTCTCTTCTATGAAAAGGTATATAAGATTCACTCGCCGCCTGGGCAGAAAAGGTCACCCCTCGTGGGGGGCGATCTTAATGCTTGGTCAAAATTTTAATAAAGCTTTCACCACCATCTATGCTACCAGCGCCTACTTCGGGAAACCCCAACAGGTCAAGTCGGCTACGGTGGTGTGGGACTCTGGTACCACTTAAGACCGCTTGTATATCAACTAGGAAGGCACCCGGACATGCTGGAGGGCTGGCTGAAAGCGCGACAAAGACAGCCATCATCGAGTACCCTAGTAGCACGCATTGTTGCCACAACGTTGCGGCAATGTTACCTTCTAACATTGCCTCAACGTGGCTAATGTCCGCTTTTGGTCGCATTCCCGCAACATTCAAAGGCAACATTGCTACAACGTTAATGAAACATTTTCGCAACGCTGCTTGAAAGTTTCTACAACATTTAGGCAACCTTCCTGTAAACTGCAACATGTAGCAATGTTGATGCAACGTTTTCGCGATGCTGCTAGAAGGTTCCTACAACATTTAGGCAACCTTCTGCAACTGAAATGCTGCATATAGCAACGTTGATGCAACATTCTTGCAATGCTGCTTCAATGTATCAACATCATTACGGCAACCTTTGAGTAACTTAATTGCGACATTTTCCCTGTGCTGCTTGGATGTTCCTGAAATATTCAGGCAAGCTTTGAGTATCTCAGCTTCAAGAAACTGTGTTCTTATCATAATATAGTTGCAATGCTTCTTCAAAGTTTCTACAATATACAAGAAACCTTCGAGTAAGTTGCAACGTATGCGAACACTCAGCCACATTCACTTCAATGGCAATGGTGCGGTGCTCACGGCTCCTTTTTCATGCACCCTGATCCCTCAATCATACGCGTCTCGATTCCGTCAAGTCTACAGAAACACCATGTGACGGAATGGAGCCGCCAATGGTAGAGAAGACAATAAATTAAATTAATAAATTTACATATGTAATCATGCTTTACACCAGTGGCCATGAAGACAGCCGCACTTGAACAGCTGTGTTACATGCAGATCTACTTGGTGCCAGTTAATGGTTACGATTTCTTCATGCTTCTTATGGAATAAATACATCTCGGTGCTTGCAATATCTGGTCAGCAATACAGTTTTGAAAAGCAACAGCAGGTTAATCCATGATAGCCGTGACGACGGTGAGCTTCGGTGAGCTTCCTATGGCATGGAAGTTCCTAGACATGAGTTCATCACTGAGACTAAACAACGTAAAATATGTACAGCATGGATTTATTGCACATCATAAGAAAAAATACGCAGAGGCTGTCATATAAGCAAATTTCCAGAATCAAATTAACGCTGCAGTTTTCTCACAAAAAATATGTTTACGTACTGTTCAAGATAAATGTACATGTCCAGAACAGCGATAAAGCAGAAAGATTTCCATTCATCAGTAGTGATCGCAATCTTTGATAAGGGTCCCGTTGCGGCTAGCTGTGCGATATTTGCAATAAAGGGCCCCCAGTGTTGATGAGGACCCTGACTCCTAGCAATAAACAAAATCACATAGACAGATTCCACTACTGAAAAGGTAAACAAAAAAAAAACGATATTAGCACCATTGCTTGCTAGTCTTAAAGTAAAGCTAGCAGTATCAAGAAAAAAATACTGCATACTGTAACATTACAAAATAGTTTGAACAAACTTATTCTTTTGAAGATATCCTAGCAGTTTTGACTAGACAAAATGCGACACAGGAATAAGTGAGCAATAATCTTCCAAGTATAATACCCGTGACTGTGTGGCCATTCATCAAGTTTTCTTAACAAAGCTGCAAAGGCAGGCTTGGCACATACTCTAATCCCACAAAAAAGTATGAACAAACTTAAGTACAATTTTATCTTTTGAAATATCGTAGATAGAATAAGGCACAGGATAAAATAAGCAATAATCCTACAGGACTGGTGCCCATAACTATGTGGCCACTCGTCAATGTATCTTAAAGGGACACTAAAGGGGAAAACGATTTTTTCGCGTATTAGTTAAGCACAATTTCACAATCCCGAAAACACCACTCTTACAGCGACACGACGCTTGGTAAGCGAGAAAACACGCGAAAAGAAAACGCGGATGGATGACGCCACCTTTAGATTCCCGCACCAAACACCGTGACGTCATAGATTCTGAAGGCGTCTACTGAGTCCTACGTAGCTTCTAATCAATAAAAATGAGGTGCATTGTCATCTGTGGGTGCCATAGACTTAGCATACGAAGTTTCAGAAAATTTCATCGAGCCAATGTCACGAAAATACGGAAAATACATTTGGAATCTCTGACGTCACGCGCGCAGATATCGGCGCCAAATTTAAAAAAATAAAACTTTAACCTTGATTTTCTCCGCTAAGAATGAACCTATGATAATGAAACATACGACATTAGAGTTATCAGAGTGCATTTTGTCAACCTAAACCAAGTCATTGTTTCACGTTAGTGTCCCTTTAACATCAACAATACTGTAAATGCACCCTTGAGTAGATACTGTAGTATTTACAAGATGGAATGAACAAAGATAAGAGCGACTTGCCCTTTTGAAGCTATCTTAACTGTACAAAAACTGACACGTTAGAAAGAAAACGTTTGGATAACAATGAAGGTGACGGATGAAGGCTGAATTCAGCACGGCACGGCCTCTCTGGAGACAAAAAGAAAAGTACACAAACTAAATTGGCAGAACAAAGCAGCATGATTAATAAAGTCAACTGAAGCACTTCGGCATAGTCAGAGAAATTCATGCTAGTTTGCTTTTAAATCTCTGACACCAATTTCACGCAACCTGCAATTGTGTCAAAAGCCTTACAAAGAAAAAAAATGAATACATCCTGCAACTCGTGTTCCCCTCTTTCGAAATGATTATTTTCAACAAAGCACCGCAGCACTATTCAGTTTCACTGGTTGGAGATGAATGCATTGCCATGCATGAGCCCCGGCAAAATTTGTCTACATATTCGAAGTACAAAACTTCAAAGTCTAACGGGTGTACGCTACATTATGTACCTGCTGTGGCTAGATTACTAAAGCGTTATGCTGTTGCAAAATGTTACACGCAGCCACATTTTCAACGTAGCAAATGCAAAAACAGCGGCCGACTCTTCGGACTTGTCCCGTCACCTCCAGAGCAGCTAGAAAACACCTGTTCGGTGTTAGGCAAGGAGGAAGCGCCTGATTCCTTGCTCGACGAAGTAAAACCACACACATCACCTTGGTCTGTTACGGATGAGCAAGATTAACTGACCGCGCCATGCGACTGAGGGAGCCGAGCAGATGGGTCAGAAAACGGAACTATAACCCCTCGCTCTGCTGCCTCGTTCGCCGAGTGATCGTCGCTGCAACAGTCGTCACTTCACTCGAAACAGCTAGCGAGCTCCGAATGGACAGCCTTAGTTGCTCTTCGAAACTTTTTTCTGCCGCCTACTTCACTCAGTGCACACATAACCTGAGCAATGTTCGCCGGCGAACTTTGAATAGCAAGAGAAGAGACACAGCGAGAACAGCAAACCACGGAATATTCTGCAAGTGGCCGCTAACCGGACAACTGAATGATCCGCAAAAAACTTACCATTCTTTTAAATGCGAAGCATTTCTTAGCGAAATTCGGTGACTTTGAGCGTATCTATCTATCTATCTATCTATCTATCTATCTATCTATCTATCTATCTATCTATCTATCTATCTATCTATCTATCTATCTATCTATCTATCTATCTATCTATCTATCTATCTATCTATCTATCTATCTAGCCGCCTACGACTTTGTGCTCTCCTGGCCGTATCGTTAATTGGATTTATACCAAATTTGGTGTGGCATAACATGACCGTATTGCGAACATAAATGGCTGGTCATATCATGAAAATCATGACTAGCTTGTCATGAAAAGCATGATTTACCTGCCACGCTCATGGCGCGCTCCCGGCCGTTTCGTTAGCTTGATATACACCAAATTTGGGATAGAGTGATGTGACTGTATGACGAACAAAAATGACCAGTGGTAATATGAAAATCATGACTTGTCATGTGCGACATGACTTGCATGCCACGCTCATGGCGCGCTCGCGGCCGTTTCGTTAGCTTGATATTCACCAAATTTGGTATTGAGTGACGTGACTGTATGACGAACATAAATGATCAGTGGTAATATGGAAATCATGACTTGTCATGTGCGACATGACTTGCATGCCACGCTCATGGCGAGCTCGCGGCCGTTTGGTTAGCTTGATATACACCAAATTTGGTATTGAGTGACGTGACTGTATGACGAACAAAAATGACCAGTGGTAATATGAAAATCATGACTTGTCATGTGCGACATGACTTGCATGCCACGCTCATGGCGCGCTCGCGGCCGTTTCGTTAGCTTGATATACACCAAATTTGGTATTGAGTGATGTGACTGTATGACGAACATAAATGACCAGTGGTACTATAGAAATCATGACTTGTCATGTGCGATATGACTTGCATGCCACGCTCATGGCGCGCTCGCGGCCGTTTCGTTAGCTTGATATACAACAAATTTGGTATTGAGTGTCGTGACTGCATGACGAACAAAAATGACCAGTGGTAATATGAAAATCATGACTTGTCATGTGCGATATGACTTACATGCGACGCTCATGGCGCGCTCGCGGCCGTTTCGTTAGCTTTATATACACCAAATTTGGTATTGCGCGACGTGACTGTATGACAGGTCCTAACATGTAAAACATGACATGCGAATTTTGTAAAGCATGATTTGGCTGCTTCGCATTACATCGATTCCCACAGTGTGTGGGATCTGCCGGCTTTTTTCTCAGCCAGCATGTGAACTCTTCAGCTGAGCGCCGCGAAGATTGAAAACAGCGCGCACATCTATCTGTGGGAGAACCACAAAAACTTTACGCGCGGCCATTGACGATGTCAGTAACCGTAGGACTGCCGCTGATCAGCAAAGGCTCCTCCTTTTGTTTCGGTTTCACTTATATATACCGCTTGCCCCTGCGGCACCCTGCAACTTATATATACCGCTTGCCCCTGCGGCACCGCAGCGTTAGAAGCAACGCTCAAGTAGAATAATTTATGCAAGTACACATTTAGCCCGAGGTATCAGAGATATTTATTTTGACGATGCGGGTTGCACATGTACGCGCGCGCTCAGTGCGGCCAGCAGTGCAGCAGTGACATATTTAATATGGACAAACAGCTGACCAATGTTTAAATTTGAACATGCCTCGGAAATAAGACTGGTTTTGCAGGAAATATTCGTAGTTACAGCGGCTATGTTTCAGCCTGGTAGCCGAACATGGGCCAACATCTGTCAGCATTCGCCTACGTTGCTACAACATCCAAATGCAACATTAGCTCAACATTACTGACGCAACATTTCTCAACGTTGTTGAATGTTCAGCAACATCTGGCAACATTGTCACAACGTTGCGAAATATTGCGCGACATTCAACAGCATTCACAACATTGCAGCAACATTGCGGCAATAATTCGAGCTACTAAGGTATCTTCCACCGCAACTATGGGAAATGCTTTTGGAAGTGTCGCCTCAGATCATTTCCGAAAAAAAGTAACAAGATACCTATGCCCCACACATATCGCAATACAACCGATGCATCTTAAAAGCATTTCACTACTGAGATACAAATACAGAAATACAGATACTCAAATATATCTCTGAAATACTATTGCGATACTCTTGTATAGAGATACTGCACAGCCCTGCCTTGTACGATGGCGGTACCAATATTGTATTTTGGCTGACTACGATCCATGCGTCGCGATGCGTGCGCGCTTATCTTGTGGTCGGGGTGGTTTGTACGTCTTGTGCTGGCGTTGAAGTTCCAGAGAGCACGAACGACACTTCGGTCGCTGCAGCGGCCGCGTTAGTGAAAGAAGCGCGCTGCTCAGACACAAATAAGTAACTGTGGCAGTTCTTAGTTCGCGGTCGCCCGCGTGCTTAGATTTAGGTGCAGGTTAAAGAACCCCAGGTGGTCGAATTTCCGGAGCCCTATACTACGGTGTCTCATAATCATATCGTAGGTATGGGACGTTAAACCCAAGATAATATTGTCAGTTCACGTTCGTCCTGTGTATACTTGTGTGCTCGTTTCTTACGTCTTTCTTTGTGTTTGAGCAACACGCTTTAAGTGTCGAACTGTACAGTTGTTAGTTCGCGCTTGTCCTGTGTATGTTCTTTTCGAGCGACCTTTCTGCTTGAGGAGTGAGCTGCAAATTTCGACCTGCCTGCTGTTCCTCGCCTGACATTACAATTTGTTGCTATAGCATTAATTCATTTTCCCTTGTGGCGAAACAATACACAATAAACGCTCATCAACCACTGTGAAGACACATTTCACTTTCGTGTTTTACCGATTCCTATGACAGAGGGATCAGCCAAGTTTTCTTTTGTGTGTAAGTGTGTGGCTTCATGCTATGAGCGAGGCCGACGCTTGGGCTAAGGTTGCCTCCTCGCGGTGTGTCAAGGCGTTGACAAAATTGCAGTTTCGTTCTGGATGCGTGCCGATGGACGCACGCGTTGCAGAAACTAATCGCGGTGGACATGGTCATGATTAATTACTTCTCCGCCGACCAAGAGCACTGTGAGAGGAAACTGTGAGATATAAAAAGCGCGTTTGTACAGCCTTCACAACATGTGACCGTGGCGCAGTGGATAGCGTGGCCCGGCTGCTGCTTTCGTGGAACGAGCGGTCATGGGTTCGACCCCAGTAGCGCAACATTTTTTTCTTTGCGATCTGATCGTGTCCATTTTTTCGACGTCATTTCCGTGACAGAAATGCATCGCTGAAGTCTTGGTGGACCCCGGCATAAAACACGCTCGTGATAAAAAATAATGACCTGATCACGACACCATATGACCTTAGAAATCGCCAAAATGTGTGGCATCATCATTACATTAAGATGACGTCACATAACGTGGTATCACATGAGGATCTCATCACATGACATCGTGGCTTGGGCAATGGTCGGCCGATCACGGAGGCAGTGTAAAAGCAGGTGAGGTGAAGAAAGCCTGCAAGGCCCCATGCCAATGTGTAAGTGACATTGTAAGTTTTTTTTTATCCCGCAGTACGGTACTGCTGACAAAGCAGTTCGCCGTTAAAAAGCGCAGAACGCAATAATTTTTGTTAGCGCGGCAGCGCTAGTTGAAGAACACGTATGGACTTTGCAATATTTACGAGCAGTTTAGCATCATTACGTTCAAAAAATGCAGGTGGAGAAGGCGAGCGAGCCCATTGCAGTCTCCAATTCCTTCATGGAGACGACAGAGGAGCCTTCGTCAGACGTATCCTACGCACTTCCGGTGCAGTCCAGCGACGCGCCACAGCTCGTCACACCGACGGCCGATGAACCGCAAGGCGCGATCAGTGAGTCGTTGGGCTACCTCGATACCCGTAGATTAAATATATTTAATGAGATAGCTAAAAGGTCACCATATGTACGCGATGTTTAAGTAATGGCGACAAGCAGAACATGACTTTAAGAATTTAACGTGCACTGAGGATAAGACATTGCTACGAAAGATGACAGGACGAACACCGACAAACACACCTACTGTGGTGCCACGTCCCCAGCACAGTTCGAGTTCACAAAATAATACCTGACGAAAGATTAATGAGAACTCACACACAGTGTTACCAGGGTATGTATATGGGATGTTATTTCCAATAACTATGATATAAATGTGAAGAAAGTAAGGCGGATGAGAAGACAACTTGCCACTGGCAGCGACCGAACCTGCAACCAGGTCGGCGAACTCACTCATGAGTCGACTCACTAGGACTCACTCAGACTCAGATAGAACCGTCAGTCTGAGTCTGAGTGAGTCCGGGTGAGTAATATTTTGGTGAGTTTGAGTCCGAGTGAGTCCGGTGGAAGAAAACTTTCGTGTGTGTGAGTGCGAGTGACTTCGGCTCAGGAAAATTTTGGTGAGTCTGGGTCCGAGTGAGTCAAAAGCGCAAGATATATTTCTTGAGTGAGTCTGAGTGAGTGCCACTTTTTTTGCCGACCTATGGACCTATGGAGTCTGGGTGAGTCCGGATGAGTAATGTTTTGGTGAGCTTGAGTCTACTCAGCTTCAACATTACTATGAGCCTTAACTGGATTCACGTTTACACTCACGTCTACTCACACGTATTCCAAAGCAGTGTCATTCATACATTTCAATATCTAATGATCAGAGGCACGGATTACGTAGGGGGTGCCTTGACCTCGCCCCGCCAGCTCTTTCAGGGACGTTCTTGATATTGACGCAAGGTACATTTAAAGTACGCGCGCCAGCCATTGCTACGCCCTCCATGTTGTCTGCGGCGTGCGTGCGAAACAGAGTGGAGCACGCCTGTAGAGCACGCCAGGGTCAACGCTGACAACTTAGGCGCGTGCGAACTGCGCGGAAGAAGAGAAGACGACGAGGTGCCGAACTTTGAAGAGGAGGTGTTCGTGCAGTGGACACATAGACATACTTCTCTGTCTTGTTTGTTTACAGGGCACAAGTTCGCCCATTTTAAGTTATTGAATTAAAGTGTTCTCCTTGAACTGTGCGTGACAAATCTGGTGGAGGTGCTGGGTATGAACCCAAGCTCTTCTGAAGTTGGAAGAAGCAACCCGGAGGAAAGAAGACTCGGATCCACCGAGCTGACCCCTGTTCACCAACGCAGCAGCCGTCGCCTACGCGGTGAGGTCCCCGAGTTTTCCCCTTTGGATTGCGCGAGAACAGCAGCAGCTCTCAGCGGAGAAGCTACCGATATGACTTCTCAGGTCACGCCAGCGCAAATTGTAGTGGATCCGCCGATGATGCCCGAGCCTTTCCACGGCGACGCATACGAAGACGCAGAGGACTGGCTCGAACGATTTGAGCGCGTGGCTGGGATACTGCTCGCAACTCAATGGCTGGGATACTGCTCGCAAGCTACGACGTGTTTACTTTTCGTTGGAGGATTCCGCACGAACGTGGTTCGAAAACCACGAGGCTGCTATCTTGTCCTGGGATGACTTTCAACGGGAGCTGCTTGCCACCTCTCCGAGCACGGATCGCAGGGAGAAAGCCGAGGCTGCTCTCCAAGCAAGAAACCAGCGCAACAATGAGAGTGTAGCCATGTACGTAGAGGACATGACCCGTCCTTTCCGCCGAGCAGATCTTAACATTAGCGATGACAAAAAGCTTCGCCATCTAATGCGAGGTGTGAAACAAGAACTTTTTGCCGGCTTGGTTCGGAGTCCACCGTCCACCGTCGCTGAGTTTCGTTCTGAGGCGACCACAATGGAAAGAACGCTTCAGCAACGAGCGAGGATGTACAACCGGGATCTGGGCATCGCCTCCGTAGACGCAGTACCGACCTTGGGAGACAACATGGAGTTTTTGCGTGAACTCGTGAGGTCTGTTGTGCGAGAGGAGCTCCAGAGGCAGCGACTCGACCATAGCACTCCAGCTGTGTCGTCACTGGCCGACGTCGTGCGTGAGGAAGTCAGACTGGCGGTTCGGAATCCCCAGCCCATTCGGGAACGTCAGCATTATGCCCAGCCAGAAGTGCCACCACAGCTATCGCAGAGTCTCATATACCGACGCTCTACTGCAAGGACCCCCCGCACGTATGGACGTCGCAGCCACTTCGGTGTACAGCACTGCGCCACCAAGCACGTTCCCGCCGCCGGATAGGAGACCAAGGAAGACTGACATATGGCGCACTCCTGACAGGGTACCTCTCTGCTACCACTGCGGAGAGGCTGGACACCTGTATCGAATGTGCCAGTACCGCCAGGCAGGGCTTCCTGGCTTCGCAGGCTTCCTGGCTTCGCAGTGAACGCACCGCGGCCTCGGAACGGGGAGCGTCCTTTCGAAATTGAACAATACCTGTCGACTCGTCAGGGCCCGCATGACCTTCAGCAACATCAGCCCCGCTCGACAGCACCGTTGAGATACCGGTCGCCGAGCCCTCGCCGCTCATCAGCCTCTCCAAGGTGCCGTTCACCAAGCCCGCTTCGGGAAAACTAGAGTCAGCGACCTGTGGAGGTAAGGCCGCTGCCGACGCTGAAACAGAACCTCCATCGCTGACTCCGCACGACGACGACGTATTAAAAAGCCGATACAGTAATCAAGACGTCGCTTCCGACTTGCGTGTATTTGTTGACGGCCATGAAGTGAACGCACTAGTGGATACAGGGGCGGATTACTCAGTGATCAGTAGCGAGCTTGCCAGAACACTGAACAAGGTACTGACTCCTTGGGATAGACCGCAAGTTCGCACCGCAGGGGGGACACCTCATCGACCCGATTGGAATGTGTACGGCAAGAATTGGAATAAGGGGTTTCACATACGTCGCCAGTTTCATTGTGCTGCCGGAATGCTCTAGAGACATAATTATCGGTATGGACTTCCTGAAGGCTGAACGGTGCTGTAATTAACTTGCCGGAATCATGCGTCTCATTTTCAACCAGGCACGCGATTGCAACGTTCGACACAGAAGAAAAAGTCAATGATCTGTGTATTGTGGACGACGACGTGGCGGTACCTCCGAGGTCCAGCATAGCTGTCAGAGTAAAGAGCAATGCGTTTAGTGACCCTAAAGGGCTCGCCGACAGCAACACTGGGCCCATACTCGAAAAGGGAATCTGCATGGCAAGAGGCCTTGTCGAGCTTCGTGACGGATGTGCTAACGTCTTGCTGACAAACTTTGGGAATGAAGTACAGCACCTTGCGAAGGGGACCGTCATTGCAAGTATCCATGACTTCGTCCAAGTTGCGAACCTGAGCGCCTCTGAGACGTCACCACCCGACTTCCAAGACGTGGATTCTGTACTAGCATCCATTGACATCGACGAACCACTATTACCAAGCCAGAAGAAACAAACAGAAAACCTCGTGAGAGAATTCGCCGCGTGCTTTTCTACGTCATCCAAAGTCCAACGAACGCCTATTACCAAGCATCGCATCATTGTCGACGAATCAGTCAGACCCATCTGCCAGAACCCCTACAGGGTGTCACAAAAGGAAAGAGAAGTTATCGGAAATCAGGTCGAAGAAATGCTCAGAGACGACGTAATCCAGCCGTCGGCGAGTCCGTGGGCGTCGCCGGTGGTACTCGTAAAGAAGAAAGACCAGTCCTTACGCTTCTGTATAGACTACCGAAGGCTGAACTCCGTCACTAAGCGAGATGTTTATCCCCTTCCCAGGATTGAAGACACTCTCGATCGACTACGAGATGCGAAGTTCTTTTCTTCCCTGGACCTAAAAAGTGGGTACTGGCAGATTGAAGTGGACGAACGAGATCGAGAGAAGACTGCATTCGTGACACCGGACGGGCTATACGAATTTAAGGTACTTCCATTCGGCCTTTGTTCCGCTCCCGCAACGTTTCAGCGGATGATGGACAGTGTGCTCTCCGGACTGAAGTGGCAGTCCTGTCTCGTTTATCTTGACGATGTTGTGGTTTTTTCGGCTACCTTCGAGCAGCACGTCGAATGACTGCGATCTGTACTGAAAGCTCTTAGTTTGGCAGACCTGACGATAAAGCCACAGAAATGCCACTTCGGCTTCCGGGAGCTCCTTTTTTTGGCCATGTTTTCAGTGCTGAAGGCATTCGCCCAGACCCTGAGAAGACAGCGGCAGCGCAAAATTTTCCAAAACCAACGGACAAAAAGGCGGTTAGACGGTTCCTGGGGCTTTGCGCTTATTACCGACGCTTTGTCAAAAATTGCCAAAGGCGCAAAACACCACCAGTGAAACCAGCTGGTCTCCTCCAACCTATAGAGCCACCAGAAGCCCCTTTCGCACAAGTGGGAATGGACTTACTTGGCCAATTTCCTACGTCCTCATCAGGGAAGCGATTTATCATCGTTGCAACGGACTATTTAACTCGATATGCGGACACAGCGTCGCTTATTCGGGGAACTGCTGTGGAAGTAGCTGAATTCTTTGTGACCAACGTTGTACTGCGCCACGGAGCTCCTTGCTGATCACGGATCGAGGAACAGCGTTTACAGCTGAGCTGACATATTCGATTATGAGATTGACGCACACCTCTCATAGGAAAACCACGGCATATCATCCACAAGCGAATGGGTTGACAGAACGCCTCAATAGAACGTTGACTGACGTGCTGTCGATGTACGTCGACGTAGAGCATCGAACTTGGGACAGGATATTACCGTACGCAACGTTCGCATACAATACCGCTGTGCAGGATACGATACGAACGACACCTTTTCAGCTTGTTTTTGGCAGAACAGTTACCACGCCCCTGGATGCTATGCTACCTGTAGATGACAACTCCGACCACGACCATAACACCAGCGACTTCACGCAACGAGCTGAAGAAGCAAGGCAACTGGCGCGACATCGCATTCAGAAGCAACAAAGAGACGATGCCAATCGGTATAATTTGCGACGAAGAGACGTCAAGTACGCCCCTGGAGACAAAGTGTGGGTAGGGACACCCGTACGCGTACGTGGGCTCTCCGAAAAGCTACTTCGACGCTATTTTGGCCCGTACAAGGTGCTTCGCCAGCTTGGTCTCTTGAACTATGAAGTAGTCCCAGAAGAACAAGTAACATCATCGAGACGGCGGCATGGCACAGAAATTGTGCACGTCATCTGAATGAAGCCATACTACGAAAGGCAATGAGCAATCAAGCAACACTGCTGAATGATACCGGCTTCTACCGGCAATTACTCCAAATACCAGCCTGGAACCAAAACAAGCATCGGGACGATGCACTCTCGGAAGGGGGACAATGACGCAAGGTACATTTAAAGTACGCGCGCCAGCCGTTTGCTACGCCCTCCATGTTGTCTGCGGCGTGCGTGCGAAACAGAGTGGAGCACGCCTGTAGAGCACGCCAGGGTCAACGCTGACAACTTAGGCGCGTGCGAACTGCGCGGAAGAAGAGAAGACGACGAGGTGCCGAACTCTGAAGAAGAGGAGGTGTTCGTGCAGTGGACACACATACATATTTCTGTGTCTTGTTTGTTTACAGGGCACAAGTTCGCCCATTTTAAGTTATTGAATTAAAGTGTTCTTTTTGAACTGTGCGTGACAGTATATATGTATTATTTTGTCATCTCTTTCAAGAAAAATGACCTTACTGGTTTTCGAGCGCTCCTAATTCGTATTCGAAGGTACCATTGGAAAATGCGCCAAGAAGAGCATTGATTACGTGAGCTGTTGGTGTCAAAGAGCATTGACACTATGGTTGAAAAAAAGCTAATTCTAGGCTAACGGACTCATAAGTCGATTCACTCAGACTCATCAGATAAAGCCGTGAGTTTGAGTCTGAGTGAGTCCGGATGAGTAATGTTTTGGTGAGTTTGAGTCCGAGTGAGTCCGGCTGAAGAAAATTTTCGCGAGTGTGAGTCCGAGTGAGTCCGGCTCAGGAAAAGTTTGGTTAGTCTGAGTCCGAGTGAGCCCTAAGCGCAAAATATATTTCATGAGTGAGTCTGAGTGAGCTCCACAAGTTTTGCCGACCTATGCCTGCAACCTTCGAATTACGCGTCCGATGCTCTTGCAATCGAGCGACAGCGCTTGTCATCCGTCCGTCCACTTTATTGGGTATATATGTGCATTTTAAAGCTTTGAGTGTTAGTCAGCGTCGATCGCAGCCATGGCAGCGATTGTGGAACAGTTTCTTCCTGCATTTCTGGCATCACGTAGCACGTGATCTTATTTATGAGCTGGCAGCTTACCAGTAATCCCTCGCCTACTAGTCCCTCGCATAATCCCTCGCATAAATCTGCCAGAATGAGGCTCTCAATTCCCCTTCTTTCCTTCATTCATAGCGAGGTGGAAAAGAAATACTTCGCGTTGGTACGGGCTCTAAAATGATTTCATATATATTTCGAAAGCATCTCAAGGTACAGACGGACCATCAACCATTGGAGTTTACAAACAGAGCCAAATTCACAGAGGGGAAGCGTAACGACATGAAGCCTCGATTTGTAAAAATGACCCTTGAATGGGAATATATATGTGAAACGGAGGAGACGCATTGGCGCCGACGTTATGAGTAAAAGTTGCTAAACGGTGGTGGATGGTAATAAATTCAAAATGCGTTTGTGTGATCGAGCAATTGAAACATGTAATATTGCTTGCAGAATGTGTGCTCATTGTTGCTGTTAGTGTGGTGAATAGAGTTTGTTATGAAGAACAGATTCAAGAGCAGAGCGATGAAGGGATGTTTGAAGCCTGTGCAACAAGCGTGTAGGGGTGTGACAAACGAGCTGTCCTGCGAATCGACAATAGGCATTCCACAAAATGACAACAGTTCGAGATTAAAATGCCTACGCCAGGAAAGAGCGGATTTTTATATAAAAAGAAGTTTGAAAATATTCAGATCCCTTTCACTATGCGAAGATAGTAGAGTATAGCAGTAGCACGGCTAACTGGGGCTAGTTGGTATTCGTTCATCTTTTAACTGAATAAGGCGTGCACACAGACGCGGACACTAGAAGAAAAAGTGCACACAACACAGGCGCCACTCGTAATTATAGTTTATGGGAAATAAAGGCATATACATATATATCACTTCTGTTACGTGACCTAGCAAGTGAAACAGCTGAAAAAAAAAAGAAAGAAGAAAAAAATACACATCGGGCTATAAAACACGTACATCAGATCAGACCCTCAGAGTTCTCATGAGATGTGAAAATTCGTTGTCCGTTAATGTGATGGAGGGTGCGCTTACGCATTCTTTCCCACCTCTCCTAATGTGAAATCCTAATGTAAGCTGATAGAGGCGTTTCACATTAGGAGAAGTGGGAAAAAAAGCGTAAGCGTGCCCTCCATCACATTACCAGACAACGAATTTTCATATCTCATGAGAACTCTGAGGGTCTGATCTGAGGCACGTGTTTTATAGCCCCATGTGTCTTTTTTTTTCTACTTTCTATTTTTGCTATTTCATTCGCCAGGTCATGTGACAGAAGCGATAAATAGGTATGTGGCCTTTCTTTCCAATAAAATATAGTTGCGAGTCGCGCCCCTGTGTTATGTGCGTTTTTTCTTCTAGTGTCCGTGTCTGTGTGCGCGCCTTATTCAGTTAAAGGGGCCCTGCAACACTTTTTGAGCATGGTTAGACAACGCTGCCGATAGGTAGTCGAGGCTCCCGAAAACACGTGAGCCAAATATTATAGCGCAGCACGGGGCCTAGAATTTATAATAAATTCTCAAAGTCACCTAAATATTGCTCTCTCTTCTTTCGACAAATGACGCTACAAGCTCAAAAATCACTCGTCACAGCCATTTCATCAGCCATTGGCTGATTTGAGCATGGCGCGCTCGGTCGTTACTGGGGCCGCCGCAGGAGGCCGCGACTTGCCCACGCGTGCGCGCGAGATCGGACTGAAAAGCCGAGTAGCCGAAGAAAAAAAAAGAGAAAAAGCGCCCAAAGTCACGAGGCGCGCATGACGTATTTTCTTTCCCCGTGTCATCCCTCCCTGCTTAGCTTCCAGCGCTTTCGTCGGGACGAGAGAAGAGAGAATGCACTTGTAGCGTGCGACAAATCTTTGTAACTCCGCTTGTACTGGACGGATTCTAAAATTTTTTGCGGCGGTGAATTTATGAGGCAATAAGCTTCTTTAGTGACTCTATTCCATGGCTACTTGAAAAAGTGTTGCAGGTCCCCTTTAAAAGATAGTAGAGGCAGCCGTTTGCTTAGCTAAATTATATCCGAAACTTTCTCTCACGACAGCATCTTCCTACCATCGTCGTCAGTTTCCCATTGATATCACTGCCATGACTCAATGGACGGGTATGCATCAACAGAAGGCGTGGTGACACCAGACTTCCCTCAACGACATTTAATATTGCGAGTTGCTCCGGTAGGGTGTGGTATACGTAACCGTTGGTGCTGGCTAACCGAGGCACAACTGCCTTAAATGGCCCGTGACAGCCGATTTCCGATCATTATCTGTGTTATGTGGGTTAATCCTTGAGCATTCACAAATAAGCTAGGGAAATTTTAGCGCATTTGATCGAGCACTTCATTTATAATTCAAAATTTTTACAAACACGGAAGCGGCCTGAGAGTTGGGCAACACTGGTGCACTCGCGAACCGTGACGTAACAAGCAGCTGGCTGTGCGAGCGTCTGCATTCCGGCGTACGATATTGTTCTGTGGTCAGCACCGCGTGCAATCGAGATATATGAGCATTCTTCTGCTTGACACTTCAACGATTTGCAGCGGCTGAAACTGTGGTAGAAGACGACGGCACCGCTCCTCGCTGCACGTGACATCACAGGCGTCCATGGCCATATGGCTGTCACCGGCGGTGGGCGGGGATTTACAAATGGCGAATTCTAGGGCCTGTTTTGCCCTGAAATATTCTTTTACAGCCCACTTTTGATATCTGTATAGGCACAATAGACCCTCTACTTCTACACTGTTAAAAATCTGGACACCTGTTTACGTAAAAAGCTGAAGGTAAAAAGGTGCTGATCACTTTTCCTTTTCCAAATTATAACAATTTCCTTAAACGGAGTCTCTTTAAGGATGTTGTGCGTAATGTCCTTTCAGAAACGTTGTACATAATGCCTCCGTAGGAATGTCATACGTATTGTCTCCTAGAAATGTTGTACGTAAGGCCTCCGTCGGAATGTCATACGTATTGTCTCCTAGAAATGTTGTAAGTAACGCCACCTTTGGAATGGCGTACGTAATGTCTCCTAGAAATGTTATACGTAATGACACCTTAGGAATGTGTTACGTAATACGGAAATCAGAGCTAGTTCGTAATGCATTGTAAAGTAGCGCAAGAACACGGGCACAAGCGCGATGACGACACAGGCGCTATTGTAGCGCTTGTGTTGTCTCGCTTGTGTCCGTGTGTTTTTGTGCTATTTTACACTGTGTTACATGTCTCTTTGAAGATGTTGTATGTAACGTCTCCTAAGAATTTTGTATGTAATGAGGAATATGGTATGTGCCAAATAGTGCATTTTGTAGCTTTACAGTGACAAATGTGTACCCTTGACACTACACTGTACCTAAAAAAGTTCTAATAATCGGTGCGGCATGGGGAAGGAAGTTACGGTGCTTTACACGCAGCTACCGCTTGGTTATGTACTGATGCCAGCGGCAGCTGCTACTTGCGGTGAAGAAGTTGTTAGAAAGAGGACAAATGAATTATGCAGTGATGGTGACTAAAATTTACACTGGATGTTTAACACAACAGTCATGAGAAAGGACATGCATGTACACATTTCCCCTGTTAAAACGTATGTGAGGCTACAAGTGTCGTTATATTTGGTCTGTTATTTTCACTGAAGTTTTCTGGCACCACATACAAAAATTGTATGTGCTTTCGCTTCATGAAGTCGTGGGTCTGACAAAATATCAGGATGAAACTGGTGAAAACACTGTTGGATGCCAATTACAAAGAGTCTGGCAATTGAAAGATATATTCCTGTTCAGCTCAATAATTGAATTGGCCGACCAAATATAAAAACGTTTCAACAGGGGCAATGTGTAAATTTGAGCATTTGACGAAATCTCGTCTTGTCGGGATGTAATGGCAATGTAGAAAGAAAAATAATGGGCAACAACCAAAAAGTTGTCGAAAATAAAATGACGTTTTGGGTGAACAAGGCTTCCATGTGGAAGCCGAGACGTCATTTTATTCTTGACAACACCTTTTTGGTAGGCACCCATTATTTTTCTTTCTAGTCTGCCAGGGGCAATGTGTGCATGCATGTCTTTTCACAACTATTGTGTTAACATCCAGTGGACATTTCCATCGCCACCATTGCGTGATGTCAAACAACTTTTTCGCAGCAAGGTAGAAGCTTCCTCTGGCATCGGTCAATAACCATTGTGGTAGCTGCATGTAAAGCACCATAACCTTCTTCATCACACACCTATTATTACAGCTTTTTGTGTACAGTGTGGTGTCAAGTTGAGCACAATGGTGACTGTAAAGCAACAAAATGAACTAGCTGGCACACAGATTTTTCAGCAAAGGTTGTAGCATTCACTGTGCTTCCTACAAAGCGTGAAACAGAATATAGGTGTGGTGGGAAGCAAGTATACATACTACTTCTTGCCAAGTAAATAGTGAACATCCCGCTGCTCTGAACGCACAAAGATGAGGTTTATTCCTCCAAACCATACTAATAAAACTCTTCGCACCATGGCTCGTCTGAAAAGAGAAGAAACAAAGAAGATCAAAACACTTGAACCAAAAGAAAGAAGGCAATCTTTACCAAAATTGAATTTTGCATCTACCTTGCAAAAACAAATGAGCCACACAGCACAAGGATTTAAATTTTGATGCATCCGCAGCATGCCCAAACTCGTAAAAGGAAAGGGCCCTAAAACCCCTGTACAAGTGAAATGTAATGTCCACATAAATAAAATCCAAATGACTTCTGTGCAGGTGACATTAAAGAGAAACCAAGGGGAGACATTAAGTTCAGCTGAAATGCTAGATTATCATACTGAGATCAGACATACGTAACTGCTCAAGCAAAGGGTGATCTTGAAAGTGAGAAAGCACCGTAAAAGTGAAAATAAGATTTTGCACACTAACTGTTGGCCGCATGCAATGGCCATGAACAGATTCGAACAGAGACTGGCTTAGAAGGGGTGTTAGTTATTATCAAAAGTGCCAAATTAAAAGGGTTAAAGAGGAGATGAAAACACGTTCTGTGACATTTAACCTTTCTGCGCAAGACAAGGCACATGCAACATGAAATACGCAAGTCAGAACATAAGCAATGAGCCATTGCTAAGGTGCACATGTGGAACAAAGTTTGTTTCCGCTCCCACATCACGCCAGGCAGTTGCGGGTGGACAGTATTGCGAATCGTCCTTCACACAGTTAACTCAAAATGCACAATGAGAGTGTCATAGACGGCATCATAAGCTCAAGGCAAGCACGTCGATGCTACCCAACTTTCTCTTGCAGCATACTGTGTAGCACATTATTAAACATAACACATTCCATTCGGAGTTCACAGGCCACACACGCCCCTGCTCGTCAGGCTCGAGAAACTCAATGCCTCACAATGAAATCAATGTTGCAGATGCTCCTGCTTTTATTATTGGGGACTTGGCTTTGATCTCCACTGACTTATTTCATGTACTGTTGCAGTATGCAGAAAAGCTAGCTACACAACCTCCCGGAGCATTTTGCATTTTGTGACACTGACGTTGACATGCTGTCTAGCTTCCGGAGCAATAGTTTCATTGTCATGTTCAGAGTCAGGTATAACTTGTATAGAACCAAGCACTAGATCAAAACGACCACTAACAAAATAAACTACACGTCCTACTTGTTCTCGCTCATGGCTTCTTTTTTTTTTCTGTTCATGGCAACTTTGAGCTCGGTTGCTTAGTAATGCAGCCGACGTGACAAAACACCCAGAAGCTCGCAAACATGCACTACAAAGATTAAAAATCCGGAGAAGCTCAGATGCCCTTTTGCTTCACACTGCTTCACAGAATGAGGGAGCGTGCATTGTATTTATTTCAGTGGAAAAGTTTTTGAAGTGCTTTCTAGAAAATGGAACTGCACACTGAAAAGTAGTTAGCTGGATGGCTTATGGAAAAAAAGTTTCACTCATTTCATTAGTTCTGAGCATCTTAATTACACCGAGGAAGTGTAAAAAATATATGATAAAAAAGCAGGTGAAGGCATCTTAATAAGAGACAGTGACACGAGAAATCAGACTCTAGCGAGTCATTTTTGGCCCATCTTTGAGTGGCTGTCCCACATGAAAGTGCAGTCAATTGCAGCCATTAGCAAGGCATAGCTCAGGCATGCTTTCACCCACTTCTCTTCACTCGAGCAGATATTGATATCATATATCATCAGCAAAATTTAGAATGTACTTTTTTCCACCATTACGGGAACAAAACTTTCGCTCTGTGTTTTTAAGTTTCATTCTGAGAGCAACGCACATCACCTATAAGTGAGCTATGTTTCAAATTTGTTGTCTAAAGGTTTCTGTAATGAATCTAGGAAAAAAATGCCTAATCTCTAAATGGAGCAGAGCCACATACTATTAAAGAAGAAATGCTAACAGGACCGAAGGAGCACAACAAATTTGACTGCAGTAACAACTACACCACAGACACCTGCGAGGCTGTAAACATGCTTATGAAATTACTGCCATGGGCGCAACTTTATTAGCAACGTCACCGAGTTCCCGAGCCCATCAGAAAACAAGCTCGTGTCATTCAAAGATGACAAGAGAGTGACAGGATCGGTTCAAGTCACCAGTGGGGCAACTTGTAAGCGGCACAAAGCACGCGACATACAACAAGTGCGAGATTTCTATCGTAGAGGCTATACTAAAGCGTAATAGCCTTGGAAAAGATTTGAGCGCAAAAAAGGACGGGGCACAAGACAAGAAGACGACTGCACGAGCGCTCACTACCAACTGGTTTTATTCAGAAGAAAACATGTGAATATAAAGCTCAGTACACCACACGCGCGCCTGCGCACATATCATGTGAGATAGGCGAGAAAGGCTTATCGTAAACTGCGCTCAATGAACTGCATCTCACTCCCCCGCAAGCATACCGACGTTTGGTTAACACAATCTGTGCCTTTCTTTTTTATGTAAAATGCCTCCAAAAGCTCGCGTGCCACGGTGTCTCTGCTGCGGCCCAGTACTTTCAGTTCAGAGAAGACAGGAACACAATCGCACTCCGCGCAGTGCGCGGGAAGGTGCGCGCGCCGATCACCTGTGAGCGACAGTTCATGCTCACGTGCCCGGTCGTTGACACACCGGCTTGTCTGTCCGATATAGGACTTCCCGCAGCTCAGTGGCAACTCATAGACGACTGCCTCCGCACAATCCCTGTAGGGCCGGGTGTGCTTCTTTCCACAAGACGCTTTCTTTTTCACCTCGCCAGCTATACGCGCACAAAGCTTGGACAGCTTGTTCGGCGCCGATATGACGATAGGCACATTATGCCTCGCCTCCACTCTCTTGAGGTTGTGCGTCACATTGTGGATGTACGGCAGTACCTCGGGCCTTATGGCGCTCATCTGTCTTTCCTTGCTCCTGCCCTTTCCTTTCATTTTCTGGAGAAGAGACTCCACAGTGGCCACCAGGACAGTTTCCGGATACCCTGAAGACCGCAGCCGTTCCACTTGTTGCCCAAAACTGGTTGAGGCTACGTGTTCGCAAGACTTTTGGAGCGCAGATTCTAAAACGAGAGAAGCTATTGCTCGCTTAACAGTCTTAGAATGGGCCGAATTGAAAGGCAGCAAAGGTTTGCGGGATCGTGGGTTATAAGCCCAGCAAACATGGGAATGTGACAAGCTAAGCTTAACATCTAAAAATTGCAGGTGCCCTTCAGAGGGAAGCTCGTGAGTAAACGTCAGACCATGCCCCAGCCGATGAAAAGTGTCTAACACCTCGTGCACGACTGTAAAATAACTAAAATCACTAAAAACGATAAAATCCTGCTTCTTAAGAACAACTAAAAAGTCATCGACGTATCTGCACACCTTAAGCACTTTGTCCTGATTAAAAGCTTGCACTAAGCCTCTATCATTTCTTGTCTTGTTTCTTGTCTTGTGTCCCGTCCTTTTTTGCGCTCAAATCTTTTCCATAATGAACCAACGCGCCCAACAAAGCATTCTATTAAGTAATAGCCTTGGTTATTTATTTGAGCTCAAGTATATAAATGGTGAGCGCCATTTAGAAGACATTTCTTTTGGGTACATATCACATCACACTGGTCCAACTGGCCACATTCTCTGCAACCCTGAACAACAAGGTGAAGTGTGTCCAACTTCGCAACTCTTTGCAAGAGCTGTTAAGGTGCAGACTAGGCTGCAGGCAAGTAGCAACGCTGTGTGTTTGAACAATATGACATGCCCTTGCTGTTACATACTATTTCCTGTCTTGGAGTTCTTCACTAAATGGGTGCAATAGGTTTGTCAGCTGGGTGAGCAAAATAGCGCACATTTTGACAGGAATGGAGAAAGCAACAGGGCACCAGTGCTAACAATAACAAATTTTTATTGGAAACAGCAGACAAAGACCTATGTACAGAAATGGGTGAGGTGATGTGCATATCACAGAGGCATGACTGCAAACCATCTGAAATCGGCACAAAGGAATGCAAGTCGCTTTTTGGGCAAACTAACAGAAGGTGTGCTAACACACCGTGTGCCCAACCACTCAGTCATTTCGGCTTCAGTTACCTCAGGAATAACTTCATTTTTGACAATCACATCAAATTCATCAAATTCATGCTGACATTCACACGAGCCAAATTGCATGGCTATAGGACCGTCTGCGTTTTTCTTCATTGCCACAAGGCTCTCTCAAATGATCATTAAGGCACCTAGTAGAGTGGCCACTTCAGAACATTCTACAATTCAGCGAAATCAGATAAACTGAATGGTATGCACGTGAAACAAACTTACATCTATGTTACTTTCAAAGCACGTAACCGACGGCTCCTTCCCAAGCACACTAATTTTGCAAAGGCTGAAAAGTTCTCGAAGGACACTACATCAACAGATACATCAATGTGACCAAGAATTTTCATGAGATTAAGAGCAATCTCGTTCATGTACGCCACAACATTAAGTCTCCTGTCAGTTCGCTTGACAGTGCGGGTGCACTGATAGGATGATTTGTGAAGTAAACTTCTTGCCACTATTACCTGTAGCTTACTTAAATAATCAGCTTCCAGCAATCAAGTTGCCTTATTCCCAAGTGCCTGAACAGTCAAAAGCAGACAGATTTTCAACATGGCATTATGGAAGGTCATGCTAGCAATGCTACTGTCTGCCAGCCTGGAATGCGACGAAAGGAACAGCATCAAAGGATTGTTCGCTCAAGGTTTATAACAGCAGGTGCAGTGACGGCTACAATGAAAAATTATCTCGATAAATCTTAATTATCCCTCAACAAGAAGCCCAAATGTTAAATCCAGAAACACCGGGCACTCACGTAGTAAAAAATGCTACAAGCACTCGTCTCAAGAGAGTTCGAGTCATTGTTAATGAAAAACAGAAAGGCACCCACAAATATGGTGGCCTTTAATACGGTAGTATGAGTAAGACGGTCCACTGTCAAGTTTGCCTAAGAATAAATCACTATGAATGGGAGCAATGGAAAAATCATTACATATGCCTTGCTTTTGCAAGCGTGGAATAGCGTTCCATTCAATGAACATAAATATTAGATAAAAGCCTAGTGCACAGGTTCTCAGCCATGGATTTTGGTGACGTTGTGGGCTATTAAAAGTTGAGGGAGCCCTTGCAGTGAGAGTAAGGCGAGGGGGTCCTAAATTAACACAGTATGCAGTGTGGAATAGGTGCCTTTTCTTTCTCCATGGCAAAGAACGGTCAAACTAAAGTGCCACACCTATTTGATTTCAACTGCTTGTCAATAATTTGTGTGGTCTGCAGCGACAATTAAGCTTGTTTTCTCTTCCATTATGCAAGCCTGGGAAAAGCATGCTTGCATGCATGTCGTATAAAACTGCAACCAAAGCTTTACAACCATCTCACGAACAAGAGATGCACCTAAATTGGCTCTGCCACAATTAAATGATGTTATGCAGTAAAACATACCAAAACTAAAAAGGGGCCGCTGTCACGAGGGATCATGTGCCTGCAAAAACCGCGTTTGTTTTTGTTTTCGAGGATGTCACTTGCTGGAAGCTGGTTATCTGAGTAATCTACAGGTAGCAGTGGTCGAAAGTTTATTTCACAAATTATCTTCCCGCACTATCGCAATGTAGCACCTTATATGCATAATGTTGTGCATAATCTGAGAGATTGCTGGTCACGTTGATGTACCTGTTTTGTTTAGTGCCCCTCAAAAAATTTTTCAGACTTTGCAATAGTAGTGAGCCTGGGACGGAGTGGCTGGTGATATGCTCAAAGAAACATACATCTACGTTTGTTAGATGTATTGATCATGCTGTGTATTGGATCACACTGCGTAGTGAAATGTTCTACATTAGCCATTCCACAAGATAAAAGAAGACTTGAAAACTAGGGTCTTCTAGCTATGCACTATAGCATGTGAGGATGTCAGCCTGAATTTGATGAAGTTGACGGGAATCTGAAGAGTAAAGAAAGCGCAGACCTTGAGACAATAGGAGCCGAAATGATTGAGAGGTTAGGCAAGGGGGTATGTTAGCACGCCTTCTGTTAGTTTGTCTGAAAAGCAACTTACATTCCTTATATTTTCTTTCTTGGGATTTAAAAACAGCGCCAACTAGCCCAACTTTTGCTTCCAGTTACATTCCTTAGTGCCGATTTCAGATTGTTTGCAGTGATGCGGTGTGACACGTGCATTCACCTCACATATTTCTCTGCTGTTTCAAATAAACATTAGTTGATAGTGCTTGCGTCACGATGTTTACTCTGTCGCTGTCTAAGTGTGCACTATTTTACTCACATTATGTACCAACAAGCCCAAGCTACTTTTCTCGACTTCATTTCACAATAGGTCATGAATATCTGAACTGCCCATTTGCAGACCAAGAAACAAATACCTACCGCTTAATATGGACTTGTCCAGGCCTATGAAAGAATGCTCCCATCTTTCACAGCAAGCTCTCCATCGCTTCAGTCCTTTGAACAGTCAGTCGTCTTCACTGGGTACATGCATAAAAAACATTCCATCAACTTCTGCACAAGAGAGGCCTTACAGTACAGAAGTAGTACATACCAAACATGATAACTAAAACAGATCTCTGTTGATATACCAAAACTTGACCTTGAATGATCAGCTCAGGATGCATTTAGAGCAACTATGATTGGAGTAATCAATTCTGCAGGCAAATGAAGTTATGAATTTTATGTCAAGCTTTCCCACACTTGGGTACTGAAAAAAGGATGAAAAACGCAGCTTGCCAAATAAGTAATTTGCACAGAAAACTCAGTCAGCACTCACATCACATTATTACATTAATCAAAGTGTGGTCTATGTGCACAGTGGATCGTAACATGCCAACCTTATTGTATTTCATCATGAATGTGAAGATTTCAAGATAGCTCAAGATTTAATAGAAGTGTAAGAACACCAGAGGGTAGAAAGATTGAGCACTGTGTTATTTTTTCTGTGACCTCTGCTGCTCTTGCACGGTTTTAAATCTTGGGTATGTTTTGCCAACATGCCCAGTTTTAAACTCTTCAAAAAACCAACATTCTTGCATTAAAGTCATTTGATATGCAGGCTTCGTCCTGTTCACTACAAGTGTCTTCAATTCAATGAGCCCTTAATTCACTTCACTTATTTCGTCCTTTCATAGCTAGGGTGTTGTCACGGCAGACTTGATGGCTTCAGGTAGTATACGAGGGTTCATTGGCCAGTTGCCAATGGCCACAAGTGGCACTAGCATGCACTGCTGGGATTACACACATGAGGTGCTCAAGGGGAAAGATGGGACAACTACCACTGTCGCAGCCCCACTGGTTCAGCATTACATGCATTATCTAAAGGTTGCAGATCCAGTCTCTGGCCGCAGCAAGTCTCTTTCATTGACTTTAATTCCTTTGAATTTGTCATAATACCCCACTACAATTAAAACTAAGATATTCGCCCCTACCTTGGCTTCATTAACAGTTTGCTTTAGTAGGTTGTGCCTAACAAGGAAAACGAGCCCTTATTTCATTCCCCTTGTGTCGTCTGTTCAATTTCAGTACTTGGCACGCCACAAGATCAGTAATCGCATTCTTCAGAATTCTGTGACGGGAAAAGATGTAGATATATCAAAAATGACATTCTCCAATTATTAACTGTGTTAACTAATGCAGCACTATCGCCACTGTCCTTGAATGATACATCTTGGTTGTGAATACTGCAAATAAGACCCCCCCCTTTTGGCTTCATACTCCCTTAGCAAAACAATAATGAAAGCAAAAACTACGGCACCACACAATCAAGTAATGTTATTGATAGAATAGCACAGCCTGAACCATTTATGATAAGAAGCTTCTGCAATAGTGCTACTTCACTATTAAAAGAATTGATATTTGAGATAACATGTTTGGTTCATCAAAGACATCTATGGCAGGACTAATAATTGATACCATTTTTTCCCAGGCAAATACAGCATGAAGCACAGCATGCTGTAGCTTAATAAATTTAACTGGACTGACACACGTCTGCCAATAATTTATATACATATGCTTTACTACTTCCAATTAAGCTTGCAGTTGTACATGCACACTTACTGTTACTGCTGGCACACTAAATGATTCACAGAAATTTATTGCCTTCCCTCAAGTTTCCTGCCCAACTAAATCAAAGGTCTTAAACATACGGCCCATGTATCTCTAGCCAGCAGCCCAGCTTTCATACGACTATCCTCGCACCATGTTTTCTTTGATTTATTTAATAAGTTAATAAATATGTCTGTGAGCTACACAGCCAGACTAGACAAAGCATTTTTTTTCTTAAGGTACCCCACGCAGTCAACTTATGCTTAAACATAACCTTAAAATAAAACGATACTTCACTATCGGCGCTTCGATTTCAGTCATTCTATAAGCTATATTACTGATGAGTTTTAGTGCCTCCATATTGGGCTGTTGTTTTGCATCTTTAACAACTAAACAAACAGTGCTACAGTGCAATGCATGCGCATGAGAAGTTTGGTTTGTGCATTCGACATTACATGACCTACTTAATTCACGTCGCCATATACAATTTTTTTTATTCGTTTAACAGCCTCTGGTGGCATTGCCATTGTGTCTTATGTAAAATTATCTACACATCAGTGTCGATATGTTTTTTTCTAAATCTGACATCAAATCTCTTATAGAAATTACAAACATAGTGAAGCATGCTGTCGGAGAGTAGATGAAGAATATGAGAACCGAACAGCACTTGTTTGCGAGCAGCTCGGTGAACTGCTGTTAGCTCCAAGCTGTACCTCTGCATTCATTCTACATTCTGTAAATAAATGCGTTCCATTGCTACAATTATGGTGGAGACGCGGGGTATACTTTTGTGAAAAGCGGTACGTTCAGCGACCTCACCTCCGTCAGCCGCATCAGCTAGTTTCCCCGTGGTGGAGATGAAAGCCGTGGCCAGGACAGTACAGATGGTGACTGAGGCTGATGCGTGGTGGCAGCTCAAGCTGCGCACAGACACGGGTGGGTCACTCAGGATGTTCGGCCAGTAGGCGTGCTGCTTGGCAGCTGGGTAGGTGGGCCATTCTGTAAGTAAACACGTGCCATCGTCAACAATATGATATATGGAAAAGGCCTTCTTTGAAATGACAACGCTAACCTCCATTTTTTTTAACACACAGACCTGTCACACAATACCGATTTCGGTGCATATCACGCTTGCGACACGGCTGTGAGCGCACCATCAGCATGGCATGTAAATCATGTTGTACATGACATGGACGTCATGATTTTCATTTTACCATCTGTCATTCGTGTTTCTCATAAAGTCACGTAGTACAATACCGAATTCGGTGTATATCAAGCTAGGGAACTAACCGTGAGCACCCCATGAGCATGTCATGGCGGTCATGCTTTACATGACATCAATGTCGTTATTTCATATCACCACTTGTCATTTAAGTTCGTCATACAGTAACGTTACGCAATGTCAATTTTGCTGAATATAAAGCTAGCAAAACAGCAGTGAGCACACCATGAGCGTGTCATGTAAATCATTACATGACATGGATGTAATGATTTTCAATTTACCATGTCATTTATGTTCGTTATACAGTCGTGTTGTGCCATAGGAATTTCGTTGTATATCAAGCTAGCGAACTGGACGTAAGCGCATCATAAGCGTGCCATGAAAATAATTCTGTACCGGAAATGCATATCATGATTGTCACGTTATCACCTGTAATTAATGTTGGTTGTACAGTCACATCACGAAATGCCAAGTTTCGTACACGTCAAGCTTGCAAAACAGTCATAAATGCACCATGACCATGTCACATATGTCATGCTATACATGACATGCAGGTCATGATTTTATTATTACTACCTCTCATTTATGTTATTCATGCAGAAATGTCTTGACATACTAATTTTGGTAGATATGTTGACGAAACGACCGCTAGAGCGCCACGGCCACGGCACGTAAACCATGCCGTTCATGACAAGCAAGTCATGATTTTAATGATATGACTAGTCATTTACGTTCATCATACAGTCATGTTACGCTATACCAATTTTGGTATAAATACCATTAACGACACGGTCCGGAGAGCACAAAGTCGTAGGCGGCTAGATAGATAGATGCGCTCAAAGTCACCGAAGTTCGTTAAGAAATGCTTCGAATTTAATAATTGGGTTTTTACGTGCCTGTACTACGATACGAGGCACGGCGTAGTGGAGGGCTCCGTAAATTTACACCATCTGGTGTTCTGCGCTGACATCTTACACAGTACACGGGCCTCTATCATTTCCCCTTCATAGAAATGCGACTGCCGTGGCAGAGATTGAACTCGCGACATTCACGTCAACAGCCGAGCACCATAAGCGCTACACCACCGCGGCGGGCATGATCTCGCGAACACAGCGGAGCAAGATGAACACAAGGTTTGAATGACAAACACACAGTAACCACTCCCTAGAAGTGTAAAACAAACATCATAGAAATGCAAATATACTACCTGTAGCACAATTCATACTTGCCCATCAGACACCTTTTCTTCCACATCATCGCTGCTGTCTGAACACGCCACCCGGGCTGCCTTACCTGCATAAATGTCGTCACGCAATAAGATCGCAAAGCTACGTAATTTGGCGACTTGCTTGAACTCACCTACGTATCCGCTGAGGCGCACGCTTGTGCTTTACAGTCGCCGTTGTCGTCGTCCGACAAGGTACTGGGCCGTGGACTGTCACAGTCGGTGCACTCGAGTGAATCATGCAATAAACGTGCGTAATCAAGAAACGTCGAAAGCACGCTGATCACGCAGCACTGAGCGCGCAGACAAAGCTACGAGTCCGTTGAGGCTACTACGACACACCACAGAACACCAACACAAAACCTGGGCACACCTTTGTACACCCGTTCCATCCAGCACGCGATAGATCTCCAGTCGACAACTAACAACGATGATAACCACGCATAATATCGATAAACACCGCACATACACAAGCGCGGCACAAACTTATCGCGGCACCGCTGACATTTTTTTTTCGTGCTGAACGTCGGTTCCGCATACGTGGTTTTGGTTTGAAGTGATTGGCTCACGTACAGCACGTGATTTGAACACATCCCCAGTCAACAATTGATAACAATCATGATCACATATAATATCAACAAACATTATAATTATACAAGCACGGAGCAAGCTTATTATTCTTTCTTATTTGTTTTTCTTTTTTAAGTGTGGTCTCGCACTCACGCCCTTACTTTTAGGTGATTGGCGGGTGGTTTTATGTGATGGCGCGGCGGGTGATTTGAACTGAGTGTAGCGGACCCTAGTAGCGGCTTGGGTTTGTTGGAAATTCATGACAGTATACTACTCGCGCAGTGTATCAGCGCAGTGTGTCGTCCTCTTTCTTGTCCGTGTGTTCTCGCGCTAGTAGTATACTGTCATGATTTGAACTGAGTTGCGGAGTGCACCGTCCTCCTTGTGTTTTCTGTTCTCACTGTTCACCCCTTCTTTATCCTGCTCTTTCGCCACCTTGTTGACCTTGCCGGCTGCCCTGTGCGACGCTTCAGGACACGCTGCACCTCACCGGCTGTGACGATCGTCAGCGCTTTGCCCTTGCATAAGTACTTCGCTTCCTTCACGACGTGAGCCTATAGTCTAGCGACATTGAAACACGGCAAGAACGCACACGCACATGCACAGAAAACATATTTTATCGGAAAGAACCTAAATAGCGATGGGAAAGAACGAGAAACACACCAGTACAAACTTTTTTGCGAAAGGTCAATTGCCCCCCCCCCCCCCCCCCCCCAAACAGCCACCTTTTTTTTTTGTCTTTGTATTAATCCGGTGTAGCGGGAGATAGGGGCGTAGGCAGAATTGTTTTTTTTTTTTTTTTTTTTTTTTTTTTTTTTTTTTTTTTTTTTTTTTGGGGGGGGGGGGGGTGGGGGGCACCTTCTTGACTTAGAGTGGGAGCCGGGCAGGCAGATGTGGTCGGGTGTCATTTTGCGGTCTATATGTCTGTATGCCATGGGGAAAAAATGACGGGGGGGGGGGGAGGGCCCGGTGTGCTACCTCCTGGCTAGGCCACTGGTGGGAGATACAGATTTTATGAGAAAGGATCACTCGAGCAGAGAACCACGAACACCTTTTACAAAAGAAACATGGAGTTGCAAAGGTTGCTTGGTGAGTTTAGGAGGAAGTGCGGTAGGTCCGGTGCATATAAGTGAAACGACGGGGATACGATCACAGCTCATACGAATTTCGGGGTTATACGAATTTACCTTTCGTCCAGGCCAAGGCCCGTTGGCCTGCAAAAAATGGAGTACGGTTGTTGTGAACCGATTTTCACACCGCGACGTTTGATACCAACGTACGCTACCGCGCAGGTACGAAGAGGTGCTGTCGGCGCTGTCGCGGAAAACGCGGAACACGTGCGAGCGCGGGAACGCAAACCCGGGCATGCGCGCCGCACCGGCAAATCGTCAGAAGCACGGTGTAAGAAAAATACTTTTTTACGGTCAGAATAAACCTTCTGAGGCGCGTCACAGCCTCCGAGATTGTGTGCGCGAAATCTCTGAGGTTCTAATGTGCCTGCGTGTGTCGTTGCGTTTAGATTACAGAGGGGATTGGCGTCATGCTGTTTTTTTTGTTTTTTTTTGTCAAAGGCGTCGACGCGGCCTGCTCTCCTGCTATGTTAACACGTGTCTACCTCGTGCATCGGACATCCTATGAAAGATGGACGGGGACCGAAAGAAGTCGAGGACGCTCTTGGCGAAGGAGTCAGGCCTCACAACGTTAACATGTGTGACTGTTGAGGTCGCACTTGTGCGGACACGGCCGTAAATCTCCCAAAAAACCTCCCCAACACTTCTGCGATAACAAGAGCATAACAAAGGACCGTGGTTCTGAAATTTTGTGGCCTTGATCTATCACGTCAGAGCACTACTTTTAAATGCGAAGCATTTCTTTGCGTACTGCAGGCACTTTTAGCGTTTCTATCTGCGTATCTATCTATCTATCTATCTATCTATCTATCTATCTATCTATCTATCTATCTATCTATCTATCTATCTATCTATCTATCTATCTATCTATCTATCTATCTATCTATCTATCTATCTAGCCGCCTACGTCTTGGTGATCTCGTGATTACCCCTTTAACTTGGGGTAGACCAAAATTAGTATGTGAGAATAAGATGGTTTGACGAATATGACTCGCTGGTCGTGACATGAATAATGACAATCCCGTCGCGTACGTCGTCAAACTGTTTCGGGCAAACCCTGTGGCACATACGACAGGGCGGGTATGTGCCACAGGTATGCGGGTATGTGCCACAGGTGATTGACAGTTTAGACTACCCAGGAAAGGCGAGACAAACATTGGTATTTTTAACGCCAGAGCGTTAAAAAGGTGAAGTCATCAGCAGCGTTGACCGGACGAATGCAAATAATAAATGTCAGGGTCCCAACAAGAATCCAGCCCAAGCATTCTGCGTGGCAATGAAACATTCTACCACAGAGCCACGCCAGGTCTCGGAACCGCTTTTCGAATAGACCCTAATGTTCGTGAAACGTCAATTGTCGTTGCAGTGCTGGCTATCCAATTTTATAAACATTACACATGTACTCCGATGATACAGCCGTCACGCCGGGTTAACATCAATTATAGTAAAGCGCCATCCACTGAAGTTGATATATGTTGCAGTGTCCAGGGCTACCATCCTGGTGAACAGAAGCGCTACATATGAGTTTACCGCTTTTGGTGTTGCTACTGCCCATGTTGCTGTTGGCATCGTTACGCAACTGTAAACAATTTGTTATGCAAAACATATGCGACTGTGGAACATATGTCTGTGCGTACAACATTTGTACATATCTTTAGCGTAATTTCATAACGTTTCGCTCAATAAAACATTACAACACAGTCACCTTCCCTCCGCATGCTTCGCATAACATCGATTCCCAAAGTACGTGGAATCTGCCGAATTTTTTTGTTAGTTTCGCCGCAGTACTCCGGTGTCATTCGAAACAGCATACTAAAATTTGGAAGGGGCTACAGCTGTCGCGGGTCACAATGCATCTGGTTCATTAATTCAACACGAGCTTACGGGCGTATATTTACGGGTGCTGGTATGATTGCCAACAACTGAAAACTTGACTGACAATCATTCAGAGTTCTTCCTCACGTTGCTGCGGCCATGAAAAACAATAAATGAAAACGTACGCCAGCTTTCATTTGTCCATGCGATACGAATTTCGGATGATACGAATATTTCTGGTGGTCCCGTGAGATTCCTATCACCGAGGTTTCACTGTATGTGACTGGGTAAATATTCGTATCATCCGGGTATCTTTGGGTCAGCAGCCAGTTCTCGGGTGTTGACCCGAAGGTCGCGAGTTCGACCCGGGCGCGGCGGTCGCATTTCGATGGAGGCGAAATGGTAGAGGCCCATGTACTTTGCGAGGTTAGGGCACGTTAACAAACACCAGGCGATAGAAATTTCCGGAGCCCTCCACTATGGCGTCTCTACAGTAATATCGTGGTTCTGGGACGTAGCACTTTTATATTATTATTAGTATAGTCCGCTTATGTCGGTCTCGCTCAAGCGTACTGTTCTTCAATCAACTACACAAGGCTATGCTATTATTTACCCTACCCTCCTGCTTTCTATCCTCCTCACCCTCACTTCACTTTCCCACCCCGTTGCTATATTGTTGCATGGCTATGCTATGCTTTACCACCCCCCTCCTTTCCCTAGCTTTCCCTCTCACTTCTCTTTGTCCCTCGCTATACTGTACTACACATGGATATGCTATGCTTTACCCTCCCCTCCTTCTTTCTCTCCTGCTCACTTTTACATCACTCCTCCTCGCACTCACTTCTCTTCCCCCCTCACTGTACTGTACTACGCATGGCGGTTCTATGCTTTACTCTCCCTCTTTTTTCCTTTCACCTCACATTCGCTTCCCTTCCCGCAACATTTTTCTGCAGTGGTATACATGGCTATGCTTGACATGTTTTTGCCTGTGTGATTCCACTCATGGCTTTGCTGTACTTTACCCTCTCTCTTCCTCCTTTATCTCATCCTCACCCTCGCTTCCATTTTTCGTCCATTTCTATAGTGTACTATACACGGCGATGTTATGTTCTACCCCCTCGTCCTTTTCCCCCCTCAACCTCGCTTTCCCTTCCCACCCCTTGGTATACTATAGAACACTCGGCTACATGATACTATCCTGGCTACGATATGCTTTACCCTTTACTTTTCTCATTCCCATCCTCCTCATCTTCGCTCCCGTTTCTCCTGCCCTCTCTATACCATACTACACATAGCTATGCTATACACGGTTTTCCCTGCGTGACGCCATGCGTGGCTGTGCTTTGTCTTACCCTCTTTCTTCCCCCCTTCTTCTTTCTCTCCTTCTCACCCTCACTTCCTTTTCGTGCACCCTTTCTGTATTAGGCTATGTAAGCATGGTTTCTTTCCTGTGTGACGCCATACAAGGCTTTTCTATGCTTTACTCTCTCCGCTATTCCTTGCCTTCATAATCATCCTCTCAATACTCCCCATTACCGTAGACGGACGTGTTGTTGGGCGAGTTGGTGCTTGCTGAGTGACATAATACAGCGCAATAAAACACTCACCACAAAGTAAGAAACACAAACCGACGGGACAGGCGCTACTCACAACCTATGACAACCGTTTGTATGTTCAAAAGAAGGGCATCTGTATTGGGTCGTGCGTAGCACCTTTACTCTGTCACATTTTCCTATCGGAAGTAGATCGGAACATTGACAACTGCCTCATGGGCACGCCTGTTTTAAAGGTTTTTAGATATGTCGATGACTGTTTAATTGTGATGAACCACGCATGTTCTTTTAATGTTTCCGAGGTCGACAACGTTTTAGATGTTTTTAAAGCCAATGGTAAAGGCCTCACTTTTACCCATGAAAACCCCATTGAAAATAGCATACAGTTTTTAGATTTGAGAGTAACTTTTTCAGAGGATCACGTTTGCTGGTGCTATTTACCGAGAGCAAAAAAAGAACTGTTGCCGTACGAGTCTGCCCACTCCAAGCTAGTGAAGAGGGCCATTGCCACAATGTGTCTCGGATCCTCGCTCAAAAAAGTCTTGTGAGCACAAGATGCGGGATAGTTTTGTTCACCAATTGGATCGGTTATCAAAAGCCGGATTCCCTCATTCGGTCATTGCATCTGTGGCAGGTTCCCTGCACCGCAAACTAAAAGCAGAGGCGCGGGACAACGCGGCTACAGCTGGTGAGCGGAGCGGCCAACGGCTGGTAGTTGTGCCTTACTTGCATAAGGTGAGCCACAATTTGAAAAAAGGTGGCTCAAAGGTACGATGTACCTGTGGTTTTTTCCGCACCCAACAAGCTGGCCCAACTCTGCCCCCGCATTATGGGCGCCTCAAAGACGGGCTTCCAGGTTAAGCATGCCACCCCATACACTCGGTGTGCTACGGGGGTGGTGTATGAACTACCACTAACTTGTGGGAAGTCCTATGTGGGACAAACGGCCAGATGTGTTAATGACCGTATGAGGGAACATGCAAACAATCTAAAGAAGGAAATTACTGCGCACCTTTCGGCGCATTGTAAGACCTGCTCTTGTGTGCCGAGATTTAGTGACGCGAGGATTCTGGGCGGAAGCCATGATAAAACAGGATGTGAACTTCTCCAGGCTTTCTTTATCAAAAAGAAGAATGATGATTGCGTCAGTCAGACGTCGGTCTTTCTGTACAATGCGGAACATAATTTTTTTCAAATCTTTGATATGATACGCCCCCCTATGGTTCGTGATGTTGCGTCTGCGCATTGGGATGCTTATATATGTGCCACATTCTTGTAGTCTTCATTAAAGTTGTGAGTAGCGCCTGTCCCGTCGGTTTGTGTTTCTTACTTTGTGGTGTGTGTTTTATTGCGCTGCATTATGTCACTCCCCATTACCCTCACATTATTTTCCCGCACTCTTGCTACACATGGATATGCTCTACATGGTTTTGTCTGCATGACGCCAAGCGACGACATGAGATCACAGCATACGATGACAGTACACTTCCTCCTCTCCCTCCTCGCCCTCACATCCCTCCTCCTCAAGTTCACTACCCTTTCTCACACCCTTGCTACATATGTCCACACTATACATGGCTATGCTATGCATGGTTTTGCCTGTGTGACGCCAACCGACATGAGACGATTACAGCATACGATGACAGCCCGGGCATCTATAATGCTCTCCGCACTTAAAAAAACCATTAAAGAAGAGAACCCATGCACACGGAGAATATACATGCCTACACGCTTCCCATGCTTTCCACTAAAGAACTTTGTCTAAAAGGTAGCCTGGTAACGAGGGCCCTTAGTTTGAAAAATACCTTAAAGCGAAGCCAAAACATTAATTATACCTTAATTAAAACATTAATTAGAGAGGGAAGCCAACTTTTACGACTTTTGCAAGTGGTCCATCAAACACGGAGACACTTTCTGTACCTCAAAAACGGGATATGTTTTTTCGTATTTAGGGCGTTTTTTTTATGTTTCAATAAACAGTCAGGCATTCTTCAAGATTACGTAGATTTCGGTCGTTGATTCCACGGAAACTTTTCATCAAACACGGAGACACTTTCTGTACCTCAAAAACGGGACATGTTTTTTTGTATTTAGGGCGGTTTCTGTTATGTTTCAATAAACAGTCAGGCATCCTTCAAGATTACGTACATTTTGTTTGTCGATTCCACGGAAACTTTTAAGAGTGTAGTTTTCGCTGAAAACCACAAATTGTTGGGTGACCGTGTCTGGCCCCTTTAAGCAAGGAGTCGTGATAGGTCCCGGAAACCGGTACTTTCACGGGGTAGTACGATGGCACACACGGCCGGGCCTTCGCCGCCGCACAGTCACGCAAGCCGGAGATGGTGAAGCACGCCGCGCAGTCGCGCCGCACGCCTACCCATACGCATTCCCGATCAAATCCCGTTAACATTTGGCCAAGGCTCGCAAGCGCTCGGCTTGGTAGTAGCCAGTTCGTCGACGGGCATTTTCGGCTTCGTGATACTGGCTGGCAATGCGTTTCCGATTAACGTGGATGGCCCGATATCCGTAATTTTGGCCTAGTAGCATCGATTCAAATTAGCATTTCTGTTGCCTCTCCGCAACGGTGCACAGGCGCGCGGCCTTGTTTGATCACGTGATCCTTTGCCCAGCAGCACGGCCATGGTCATACCAAAGAAGCTGGTTGCAGAAGAGTGTAAGCAAGTCGCAAGCATGTACAGCAAAATACAGTTCGATATTCAGCCGCCTAAAGCTTGACATGGTTGAGACACTTCCGCGTGTTTGGCACGTACTGCGCTGCTGCCATATATGATATCTTTATTCTACTTCGTACTTATAGCGTATGCATTTAATTGTTGTATCAGCTCTGGTTACAAGCCAAGATGGCAGAACCCATGCAGACGCGAACGCACGCCTGATCCGAATTCGTTTTCGCTACTTGGCCACTTTCCTGACAGCAGTAAAGAAATGGTGATATGGGCTATTGCTTTATGCCATTTCGCGCTTAGAACCAAAACATCAGAGATGTTTTTTCTCTTTATTATTTATATTAGCTGTGTATATTTAGCCACGCCTGCTAAGCCTTTTCTCCGGGAATTTGAGAGTAGATTTTCGAAACACAGCAAAAATACGCGACGAATACATCGCTCTCTATGCTTCAGGGCACAAATATGAAGCAAGCAAAAAAGCGGCAGATCCCACGCACTGTGGGAATCAATGTAATCAAAGCAGCCAGCAAGGCGCAAATTATGCTGTACATGACATGTATACAGTGAAACCTCGGTGATACGAACCTCGCGGGGTAAGGAAAAATATTCGTTATCATCCGAAATTCGCATCACCAGAAAACATGGAAAATCAGTATGCAACAAAAGAAAGCTAGCGTACATTTTCACTTATTGTTTCTCAGGGTCGCAGCAACATCCTGAACAGCTCCGAATGGTTGGCAGTAAAGTGTCAAGACGTCAACGATCATACTTGTACTCGTAAATATACGGCGCGTGCGCGGAACCAGACCCTCTGCGACCCGAGACAGTTAGCAGCCCCTTCCTAATCTTAGTGCACTATTTCGCATGACACGAAAGTACGGCGGCGAAAGTGACTGAAGCAGCGCTTTGCACACAAGAGATGAAGGCCAAGAAATTTTAGAACTACTGTCGTTTGTTATTTTCTGATCGCGGTGGTGCGGGGGATGTTTTTCGGGAGCTTTACAGCTGTGCCCGCACTAACGGGAGGTTTCCTGAAAATTTGAGTCTCCCGTGCAAGTCGGAGAGCTGGCAGATGTGCGCGTTCCCAACAATCATGACCAAACATATCTGATGTTTTGTCCTAAGCGTGAGATGGCATAAAGCAATAGCCCATATCACCATTTATTTACTGCTGTCAGGAAAGTGGCCAAGTAGCGAAAACGAATTCGGATCAGGCGTGCGTTCGCGTCTGCATGGGTTCTGCCATCTTGGCTTGTAACCACAAGCTCATACAACAATAGGAACGCTGTCCAGCAACTGAAATTTACTTAAGCAAAAATGAACGCGCGAAGAACCAACATCATGCGTGCGCAGGGATTATAGGTCCCGTTAAAGAAATTGCTAAGCATGCGTACCTCACAGTCTAGCAAACAAACAGAACACAGTCATTACGTTGACTGAATTAACAAACAGAACACAGTCATTGCGTTGACTGAATTCTTGCACACGCATGGTGATGAATTTTTGTTTTCATTTTTGTTTCAATAAACTTCACTTAGACGGCGCTCGTACTGTGTCCTTTTCGTTTTATGTCTCCTTCGCGTTCGCGCACATGTTCAAGGTATCCGCTCGTATTCTCGCATTAGTCGTTCGGGTGTGGCAAGCCCTAAAACAAGACAGCTCCATCGTCGATCTGCACTAAGGAGAAAATGGAGAAAGTCATATTTTTTCAGTTTGCGGAAGGTGTTAATCCTGCTGAAATTAATCGCCGAATGAACGCCAATTTATGCGACAGTTGTTTATTGCGAAGCAAGATCCACGAATGGACAGAGCGTTTCAAACAGGGATCTCCTTAATGTGACGAGAAAAGATTGGGCAGGCTATTGAAGTCAACTACCAAGAACAATGTGGAAGTCGCCGAGGGTGTTGCGATGAAAACATATCAATCACAGTGGAACGAAATCACAAATATATTACATATCAGTCATAGTTCTGTTTGTAACATCTCACGCACGGATGCAGTCATGGCGTAGAGGTAGAGCATCAGCCTCGCATGCAAGAGGTCCGTGGTTCGAATCCCGGTGCCGGACAATTTCGCAACCGGATTTTAAAAAATCCCCGTGATGATGGAATTGTGTAAAGAGGCCTGGGGTGCAGCCTCACTGGCGACCACAGCCGGCAATGCACTCCCTCACCAGAGCAGGATTGGCCACCCTCGTGCAGTACTTGGCCACTACCTCCCACATGAATACACCAATTAACCCTCGGCCCTCAGTCCCCAGCGGCTGCGAAGCAACTGACCAAGGCGGCGGTCAGACCTGCGACGCAGCGGAGGGTGCTAAGAGTCCCTGGGTCCGGACAGGCCGCCATTAGAATCTGAACTTGGCTACGTTTAACGCTAGAATTTTATCTAGTGAGGCGAGTCTATCTGTGCTATCCTATTCGAGGAATGAGAGGGTGCTAAATGGGATGTTATAGGGCTCAATGAGGTTAGGAGCACTGTAGAAATTTGGGCTTGTTGGTGCATTGCGACGACTGAAAATAGCGCAGAAAAAACAGGGGACACAAGAAGAGGACACACGACACAGGCGCTAACTTCCAACATAATGTTTAATACCATCGCACGCTCGCCTATATCACCAGAAGAATAACATCACATGACATGTATGATGCGCACAAAAATTTAATTTCTTAGAAAATACAATTCCTTATCACTGAGCATGAGCGAGGGAGTGCTGACGCACTTGGACCCCAGTGCTGAGATAGCCTCAGCCTCAATAATCTCTCTAGTAAGCTTGTCAAACACGTTCAAACTTCAGTTGCAGAAGGCTTGCTTCGTACGCTTCGCAACCCAGGATGTTCAGCGCGTCATGATGCCGAGAAACCGAAGCACCTAGTCGTCATACCATACCATCACAAGATATCGCACAACCTAAAGAAATTAGCTAAGCGCTCTGAAGTTAGGGTTGTCTTTTCGGCTCCCAAGAAGTTGGCCAGCCTTTGTGGCCTTCATGACCGCAACGGAAGACCCAAAGGTTGTAATAAGAAGCATCGAACTGCTTTTGTTCCCTGCACCATTGGCGTTGTTTATCGTATCCCGCTTTCTTGTGGTAAAGAGTATATTGGACAGACGGGCCGTTGCCTTAATGATAGATTAAGAGAACATTGTAATAACGTGAAAAACGGCCAGGGGAGTTGGCTGGCTATTCATTGTAAATCCTGCGGCTGCGCACCGATATTCAATGCATGCACAGTTATCAAGAGAATGTTTGACAAGCTTACTAGAGAGATTATTGAGGCTGAGGCTATCTCAGCACTGGGGTCCAAGTGCGTCAGCACTCCCTCGCTCACGCTCAGTGATAAGGAATTGTATTTTCTAAGAAATTAATTTTTGTGCGCATCATACATGTCATGTGATGTTATTCTTCTGGTGATATAGGCGAGCGTGCGATGGTATTAAACATTATGTTGGAAGTTAGCGCCTGTGTCGTGTGTCCTCTTCTTGTGTCCCCGTTTTTTTCTGCGCTATTTTCAGTCGTCGAGGTTAGGAGGACACATTAGGCTTATACAGTGCTGAAGAACGGACACGTCCTATGCTATCGTGGCTCAGCTGACAGAAGACAACTGGGGGTGGGGTTCCTTATTCATTAAAAAAATAGAGCTGGTAATATAGAGGAATACTACAGCATGAGTGAGAGGGTGGTAAATACCGTAATTAAGTTTAATAAGAGGTACAAGATGAAGGTGGTGCTGGCCTACGCGTCTACATCCAGCCATGATGATCAATTGGTTGAACGCTTCTACGAAGACGTACAACCAGCCATGAGTAATGTAAAGACACAGTATGCTGTACTGATGGGCGACTTTGATGCCAAGGTTGGGAAGAAGCAGGCTGGAGACCATGCAGTTGGGGAATATGGCATCGGCTCTAGAAAGGCCAGGTGGGAGTTACTAGTAGAGTTCGCAGATCGCAATAATTTACGGATCTTGAATACTTTCTACAGAAAACGGGCTAATTGTAAGTGGACGTGGGGGGAGTCCTAATGGCGAAACTAAAAATAAAATAGACTTCATAATGTGTACCCACCCGGGCATTGTACAGGATGTGGAAGTAGTTAACAAGATCCGATGCAGAGACCATAGGAATGGTAAGATCTCGAATTCGCCTAGACCTCAGGAATGAACGGCAGAAACTGATACGTAAGAAACCGATTACTGAACTAGCTCTGAGAGGGAAAGTACAGGAATTCAGAGTTTCACTTCAGAATAAGTACGCGGCTCTAATCGAGGAAACCCACCTTAGCGTTGACGCAATGAATGATAATCTGACTGGTATCATTAAGGAATGTGCAATGGAAGTCGGGGGTACAGTCGTTAGATAGTACAATGGTAAGCTATCCCAAGAGACGAAAGACCTTATTTAGAAACGTGAAATCATGAAAGCCTCCAATGCAACAGACAAAATAGAGCTGGCGGAGCTTTCGATGGTAATCAATAGGCGTAAAGTCACCAACATAAGAAGGTACAATATGGAGAGAATTGAGCGTGCTCTAAAGAAGGGAAGAAGCCTCAAAGCTATGAAGACAAAACTGTGCATAGGCAAAAATCAGATGCATGCACTCAAGCCCAAGGAAGGCAAAGTCACTACCAATATGGAGAGAATAGTTGAAGTGGCGGAGGAGTTCTACAGAGGTATGTACAGCAGCCGAGACAATCAGGATGCTAACGTAAGAAGCAGTAATAGCCCAGAGGAATCTGACACCCCACCAGTATTGACAGGAGAAGTAAAGAAAGCCCTAGAGGGAATGCAAAGAGGCAAAGCCACTGGTGAGGATCACGTAACATCAGACCTGTTGAAAGACGATGGTGAGATTGCGTTAGAAAAACTGGCTACCCTGTATACGAAGTGTCTGCTGACGGGGAAGGATACGAGAATCTTGGAAGAATGCGAACATGATCTTAATCCATAAGAAAGGGGACGTCGAATGACTTGAAAAATTACAGGCCCATCAGCTTACTGTCCGTTGTCTATAAGCTATTTACAAAAATAATGGCTAATAGAATTAATATGACATTAGAGTTCAACCAACCAAAGGACCAGGCAGGATTTCGTGCAGGCTTCTCAACAATAGACCATACTACAAATCAGGTGATAGAGAAATGCGAGGAATACAATCAACCTCTATACATAGCCTTCAAGATTACGAGAAGGCATTTGATCCGGTGGAGACATCACCAGCCATGCAGGCACTGCGGTATCAGGGCATCGACGAAGCCTATATAAACATAATGGAAGAAATCTACAGCGGATCCAGACCCACCATAGTCCTCCATAAAGAAAGCGACAGAATCCCAATAAAGAAGGCCGTACGGCTGGGAGACACGATCTCTCCAATGCTATTCACCGCGTGTTTACAGGAGGTTTTCAGGGCCCTAGAGTGGGAAGAGTTAGGGATAAGAGTTAATGGAGAGTATCTTAGTAACCTGCGATTAGCTGATGACATTGCATTGATGAGTAACTCAGGAGACCAATTACAGCTCATTATTACTGAACTGGATACTGGAAAGCAGAATAGTAGGTCTGAAAATATTATGCATGAAACTAAAGTAATGTGGCACAATCTCGGCAGAGAACAGCGCTTTGCGATAAGGTGGCGAGACACTGGAAGTTGTAAAGGAGTACGTCTACTTAGGACAGGTAGTAACCGCGGAGCCGAACCATGAGGGTGAAATAACTAGACGATAAAGGATGGGATGGAGCACATTCGGCAAGCATTCTCAAATCATGAATGGTAGTCTACCACTATCACCCAAGAGGAGGGTATATAACAGCTGCAACTTACCGGTACTTACCTACTGAGCAGAAACCTGGAGACTTACAAAGAGGGTTCAAATTACACTGACGATGACGCAGCGAGCAATAAAAAGGAAAATGATAGGTGTAAGTGTAACCTTCAAGAGACAGGAAGAGAGCAGAGTGGGTCAGGGAAGAAACGGGGGTTAAGGATATCATAGTTAAATCAAGAAGAAGAAATGGATATGGGCCGGGCACGTAGCACGTCGGCAGGATAACCGCTGGTCATTAAGGGTAACTGACTGGATTCCAAGAGATGGGAAATGCGCGAGGGGGAGACAGAAAATTAGGTGGGCAGATGAGATTAAGAAGTTTGCAGCTATAACGGGGCAGCGTAAAGCACAGGACCGGGTTGATTGGCGGAACATGGGAGAGGCCTTTGCCCGGCAGTGGGCGTAGTCAGGCTGATGATGATGATGATGATGATGATGATGCTCTTACGCACAGGCTCAATTTTGCACACACAACGGGGTCCGCAAGTAATTGTCAGCGTAACATAAGGCAAAAAGTTTGGACATATCTCTTAAACATTTAGCACATTATCGTCGCGAGGGAAAGGCATTTTTACTGCATATGTTACTATGAATGAAAGTTGGCTACATCAGAACTGACAAGTAAGGCTGCAACCATGCTTTGGAAACACTCATCAGTGCTAGATGTTAACATAAACATCAACAGCTCGTAAGATTATGCTAACATTATTATGCTAACATGGAGGGTGTGGAAGCCGTTCATTTCACCTGATCAAGAGCGATACTGAACAGTGCGAACTATTGTGATTTGTTTCAAACTCGTCTGAAACCTGAAATCAGATCACAACGTTGAGGAAAACTGCGAAAGGGTGTCGTCTTGCAGAAAGATAACGTGCGGCGGCCTCATTCTGCCAAAACAGACGGCAGAAAAAAAGGAGTTGGGAATCGAATTGCACAAACATCCGCCATACAGTTCATACCTTGCTCCAAGCAATTTTTATATATTAGGACCATTGGAGGAAGCGCTCAGAGGAAGATTTAAAACAAATGCAGAATTGAAGCTGCTAAAATTGATTATAGGTGCAACGAAAAAACTTTCTCCTACAGAAGCAAACTTGTGAAAGGTTAGGCAAAATGCATTGAAGTACCTGGAGAATACATAGAAAAATAATGTATGTTTCGGTCTTTTATCATCAGAATAGATATACCTTTTCTCAGAAGTCCCTTTGCTGTTTGACATCCCCTCGTAGTTAACAATTAGGCCTTTAGGAACCATAACAATTCATCCGAGAGGCATCAAAAGTTCAAAAAGAATATTCACGCTGTTAGCAATGCACATATCGGTCATTCCATGCCAAATGTCCCAGACATTTTGACAACCATCTCAGATGTTTTCGAAAAAAATACGTACCAATTTATTGCATTGAAAACAATGAATTACTAGAATATTTGAGACAGAAAAATGGTCGCGTGGGAGCCCTCCGACTTTCGCAGTGTCATTTGAGTGTTGTTTGTGAGAAAATTAAATCTGAGAGTATCGTTCCTCTTTGAAGTACCAAATTTGGTGCACATAATAAGCAAAGGCATAGGTGTTTGAAGCTCAGTAATATCACTACAATTTTATGCCATATAAGACTCCAGAAATTTCGCCAGAATGTTTTTTTAATATTTTTTCTACTGTAATCATGCGCTAGTATCGATATCTGGGTAATGAACAGTTACTCTACAAAAGGTATGTCTTGCGTAAGAAATATTTTCAGACCAATGAAAATTCTAAATCTTACGAGAAAAAATCACGAATTTAAAAAAATCATCATGTTGTTCTATATTGACATTCACTATCTCTACGTGGCATTCCAATTAAAAATCGAATTTCTCAAAACATGAAGCCTTGAGTTTCATGGACGACAATGGAAAGCTGAACACGCGCGCAATAGAAATAAGTAAGAGACGGTTAGAGTGTTGGTAGCAGGAAACTAGAGAGAAGAGATAAAAATAAATAGCGGGAAAAATAAGTACATTCTGCCGTAAAGGGCAGAGAACTGGGCTTTGAATTTCCGATTTTTTCCTATCCTAAGATAGATTTAATAGAAATAGACAATTAAGGCATTAGGCCAGCTTAAAAGAAACACGGAAAAGTTTTCTTTTTCTTTATTCGACGAGCCTGGTGGCACACTTGTCACCGCCCCGTTATAAAAGGGACGCTCATAGCATCCATCCATCCATCCATCCATCCATATTTATACCTCATTCAAAAGCACATAAATGGTTCTTTTGATACCGCAATTTTCAGTGACACATTTTTCTTGTAAGGAATAACCTAATTTTTGAAATTCCCTTTGAAGGATATCATGCTATTTGGTCATATGGCCGCTTCTTCATCGAAGTTCCCCATTGCCGTCAACAAAGAACTTCATAACCGATTTTCTTCCTTCAAAAAAATTAATATTGATAAAACTAGCGAAATTAAAGGATTTATTTGCTTTGTATTGGGGTATAAAGCTGATTTCAATAGGAGCTCCACGTGTTTCAAAATGGGCCAAAATGGTATTTTCTCAAATTATTTATTTTTCCTTGTAAAATCTAAAAACGCAGAGCCTACCGTTTTTAGAGTCAATATTCATTACTCGTATATTTATACATAGCGCAATATTGCAAGGGAAAAAATCCAAATGTAGAACATTTTCTCGAAATTTCTGCAGGCGTATATGAATGAAAAATTGCAGTAACATTACTGAACTTCATACACCTTACTCAACGCCCTTTGCATGTGTCTAACAAACTTTGTAGTCACAAGAAACGATACTCTCAGACTAAATTTTCTGACAAACAAGACTGACGGCATTCTGCGAAACCTGGAAATTCCCCGCGTGACCAAAATTTTCTCTCAAATATACTAGAAATTCATTGTTTTCAATGCAATAAATCCGCACAATTTCTTTCGAAAACATTTGCAGTAGTTGGGCAAATGGGTGAGAGGTTTGGCGTGGAATGAACCATATACAACAGAAAAAACAAATGAATAGGAAGAGAGTTTGGTACTATTTCTAGCATGTGCGCGCTATATACATTGCGAAAATGCATGGCCACAAACTTGCTGAAGGCTTATTTACAGCCCACTATGTGTAACAGTGTATGAACTTGGACATTACAAAATCACATTTGACAAGGTTATGTAATTGGGGTTAGATTAACGTAATGTGATTGTTCGTACACTTGCACATTACAAAACCACAGCTCTTCACTGCTGGTTGCACAATCCATCTTCAGCTGCTCACATGACTGATTCCTTCGACAGAAGTGGGGCCAAGCTGTTCTTTCTGTACAGTAAATTCGTTCCCGTAAACATAAATAAATACATAAGGAGCAAGGACCAAAAGTTTCGCAAAGAGTGTAACATATAGCATGCTCCCGTCATGACCAATTGCTTTCTTAGTTATGTGTAGGTATAAATGCAGTGCATAGCCAGCACATTCAGCGGCATCGGACCCCACACAGTGACAAATGTAAAAAAGGGTATGCTGCGGAATAAATGCAATAAAAAGCGTGCTGTGGCAGAATTTTTTGTATCCTTGATGCCGACGATCTGAAACTTACATAACCTTTTAGCCTGCTCGCGCACCAATACAAAGGAACAGGCTCCTAGGCGGTGATGCCCCATTAGCTGTATGCATCGACCACGACTAAGTGAAAGTTAAGTTCTATGGATAAGTATGCATCCACACAGGCACATGTGTATTTCTGCAGATATACTATGGTACTCACGCGATGTGTTCCTTAAAGAGAATGTAATGCTATGCGCACCGTATAAATGTTTTATTTATTGCACAAAAGCACTGCGCATACATGACAGTATGCACATTCACCATGTACCGAGTGCACGTAACATTAAAGTTATGTGTAGTTATGTGTTTGCTTGCGAATAAAATTAAAGTAGGCGGCTCACATAGACTCGATTATATAATGTTAGAAATTGCTTTCACTGGAAGACTATTGCATACTGCTGAATTGTGGTCATTAGTTTCAATGATTTTGGTCAGCTGAAAAAGCAGAGCTCCTTACTAATGCAGCACAGGCTGTTTAGCAATGGCGGGGTGGGGAAAAAAGCGGAAATTCCGAGGCTTACCGATCATGAACCACATGTCATCACAATAAAGTATGTAAGCTCCTCCGACAATCTCCAGCAACCAGAATCCTGAAAGCTATTCACTGGAATTTAGTAATACACAATAATAATTCGGTGAAACTGATTCCTGAAGTTATTTAATTGTTTCAATGCCAAGATCATTCTATATTTGTTGTGTCTTCAGATAAATACGGGGCCTAGTTTTACAGTTAAGCAGCAACAGATGCAGGCATACTGTGCAGTATGTATAACATTATAGTGCCACGCGCGTTTATTTGATGTGCTTGGTGTAAACCCACAAAGACTGCGAGCAATGCTCGGCGCAGATTGCGCCTCCGTGTTCAAGAACCTTCACATTTGTAGTAGATCGCTTTGTTAACATTGCGCACAGCACGCGAACACTCAAGATTATTCCAGAGCTTGCGCCACCACAAGTGATAAGACTGGAAAGTTCGACGCATGCTGTATAAAAGATGGCGCGTCCCAACGATGTTCAGTTTATCGACGGCCGACGCTCTGTTCGCCGCTATCAGTGTATCAGTGCACAGCGTGCATTTCTTGCTGTAGTTTCACTTTCGGTGTCCCGGCCACAAGTTCGGTCAAATAAAGAGTTCCAACTTGGACACGCTGACTGCTGCCTTCGTCGACGTCACGACCACGTGACATCTGGTGGAGGTTGCTACTTCGTCCATGCTCCGGACGGCCCCCGCGAGGTGCTCACCCAAGCCCAAGCTGCGAAGAAGACGACGCAAAGGATAACCCTGTTCGTCGCACCAGCCGCAGGCAGCAGGGACTACAGCCAGAGCACGGGCTCCTGCCTGAAAACACCAGGCCAACCAAGACATTGACTTCAACCGCAGGCACGATGACCACCCCTGTGCCGCCTACACCAATCGTGTTCCGACAGCCCAAACAGCCGCCAACTTTCCGCGGATCATCAGATGAAGATCCGGAAAGCTGGTTAGAAGCATATGACCGGGTCGCCACCTTCAACCACTGGAGCAGCGACGACAAGCTTCGGCATGTCAATTTCGCCTTACAAGACGCCACTCGGAACTAGTACGAGAATCAAGAGCAAAACCTTACAACGTGGCACATTTTTCGCACCAGGCCGATTGCGCCGGCTTGCTTGCGCGTCGGATGAGCCGTAGAGAGTGTCTCGTCGTACGTGTTTCGTGTTGCCACGAGCCAACAACTCGACTTTATGTGACATTCTATTACTGCGATGCAATATAGAGCCATGACAGAAAAAGAAACATGGCTGATCCCTCTGTCAAAGGAATCGGTATAACACGAAAGTGAAACGTGTCTTCACAAAGTCGAGCGTATATTGTGCATTGTTTCGCCACAAGGGCGATGGAATGAATGCTACAGCAACAAATTGTAATGTCACGCGAATAACGACCACTCCACCAGCCTGAGCGCAGTTTTTCAACACAGAACCCATGCTACTATCACCGACGTTTTCGTGCCGCGGCTCGTCGGTGTCTGTCACCCTCTTTGTGGCGCATGGGAAACGCTCAGGCCGATCGTCAATAACAGCGGCGGGCGATCACGGCCAATCATCAAGCCGCGTCTTCTACATAACCGACCGAACCACAGGACGGCGCTTGCTGGTGGACACTGGGGCACAGGTCAGCATAATTCCTGCTTCCAAGGCTGACCGGCGTCTCCGCGAAAAGTCAATTCCTCTACAAGCGATCAACTCTTCTGTCATCGCAACCTACGGACAGAACTCTCTGACCCTCGACCTCGTCCTCAAGAGAAGGCTGCAATGGCTATTTTCTATAGCTGACGTCCGCTAGGCCATCTTAGGAGCCGATTTCTTGAGACATCTTCATCTTCTCGTGGATATGAGCCGCTGTCGCCTGGTGGATAGCATTACCGGTTTGTCGGTCAACGGTTTTCTGTCACAAGCCACGGCCCTAAACCCCATTTTCGTGAAACTACCTACCTCGCCGTATACAGCTCTACTCAACGAGTTTCCGGAGATTACTACGCAGTCTCCGATGGATAAGCCCCCTAAGCACTCTGTGACCCATTGCATCGTTACCACAGCGTCACCTGTTCACTGCCGCCCTCGCCGACTCGGTCCTGATAAACTTCGAGTCACTCGCAATGAGTTCGAGCACATGTAGCAATTGAAGATTATTCGTCCGTCATCAAGCTGGTGGTTGTCGGCGCTGCACATGGTTCCCAAGAAGAACAATGACTGGCGGCCCTGCGGTGATTATCGTGCACTTATTGCGGTCACCGTTCCAGACCGATACCCGTTGCCCAATATTCAGGACTGCACTGCCTTTTTAACCGGCACAACAGTATATTCGAAGATTGATCTCGTGAAAGCTTATCACCAGATCCCAGCTGAGCCTTCCGACATCCTCAAAATTGCTATAACTACCCCATTTGGCCTTTTTGAATATTTAGAATGCCTTTCGGTTTGCGCAACGCAGCTCAGACATTTCAGCGCTTTATAGACGAAGTCACCGGACGTCTGCCGTTTTGCTTCGCCTATATAGATGATCTTCTCGTCGCCAGCAAGGACGCCGAAACACACAAGGCACATCTAAGCCAACTTTTCAATCGACTTCGGGACTACGATCTGGTTACAAATGTTGAAAAATGCCAGTTTGGGGTCTCCGAGATCGCATTCCTCGGACATCACATCACAAAACATGGCATCAGTCCTCTACCAGACAAAGTTCAGGCCATCATTGACTACCCCCTACCAAAGTGGCACGTAGCCTCCGACGTTTTCTCGGACACATAAATTTTTATCGCCGTTTCATTCCGACATGCTCTACACTGCTGAAGGCTCTTGAATCACTACTGTCTACTTCGAAAGCTGAGTCGTCTGCTGTTCCCTGGGACACGGTCACTGATGAAGCCTTCGCCGCCGTACGACAAAACTCGACAAAGCCACTCTCCTACACCACCCTTCACCAACTGCTCCCACTAGCCTAATGGTGGACGCTTCCTCAGAAGCAGTTGGAGCCGCTCTTCATCAATGGATCAATGGTGCATGGGCTCCTATCTCCTTTTTTTCCCCGAAAGTTACGCGACACTGAGCGCCGATACAGTACTTTCGGACGGGAGCTCTTCGCGGCCTACCTTGCGGTGAAGCACTTCAGGTACTTTCTCGAAGGGCGAGAATTTGCCATTCTCACCGACCACAAGCCACTTGTTTCGGCTTTACGCTCCTACAGTTCCACCCATACGCCTAGAGAGCTTCAGCGCCTCGCTTTCATCGCCGAGTATACCACAGACATACGCTACGTCAAAGGCACCCTTAACAGTGCAGCGGACGCTCTTAGTCGCATTGCTATCAATGCCATAAGCCCCATTGACCTTTCCTTGTCTTCACTCGCGGAGGCACAAGCATTGGATGATGAGCTTCCACGACTCCGATCATCTACATCCCTCCGACTAGAGCAAGTCAACTTTCCCAACCATGCCGTCACGCTCTGGTGCGATGTTTCACACAACTGTACTCGCATCTATGTTCCTTCAGATCTGCGTCGAGCTGTTTTTGATACCCTGCACTCAATCTGCCATCCAGGCGTACGAGCTACGCAACACCTGGTCACAGAACGCTATGTCTGGCCGCGCATGCGCGCCGACATTCGTGACTGTGTTTGCACTTGCACAACGTGTCAGCGTATCAAGGTACAACGGCACACCAAGGCTCCATAGGGAAAATTCCCTCTCCCTGATGCACGTTTCGGCACCATTCATCTGGACATCGTCGGACCTTTTGCCACCATGCCGTGGATATACGTATTTGCGTACGTGTATTGACAGGTACACAAGGTGGCCTGAAGCAGCTCCAATGCCTGGCATCACCGCGGAGACAGTCGCTCGTACTTTTCTGTCTACCTGGATTAGCCGTTTCGGCGTGCCATCAACGATGACTACTGATAGAGGCAGACAGCTTGAGTCCGCACTTTCACCTCTGTGACAACTCTTCTGGGTTGTGCGCGCATTCGCACCACTGCGTACCCTCCTGCATCGAATGGCATCGTAGAGAGACTACATCGTCATCTGAAAGCAGCACTGAAAGCAGCACCTGGGGCGGACTTTTCTCCTTCTTCTGGCGCACAATAACCTGGGACGTGAACTGGTAGTGGGGTTCTGCTTAAGGAGGAGGAAGAAGTAGTTCTATGAATGGCGTGCACGTACGAATAAACCACTCTGCGTTTTCGTAAACCGTGCTGCAGAGTGCTACACTGTGTTTCGGTTGCATTACTCTACGTTCTGCTTCGATTCGTTACTAGAACCGCAAGCACCTAGTAGGAGGGGCCTTGCTTGTATCAGGGTGGTTCATGTATACTTCAAATATAAGCAAAACCTACCCAGAAATGTCGTACATTTCTAGCCTTGTCCAGAACACCCCTCAGATGAGGGCGTATATGGGGTGTCGGAAGAGTGTTTTACTTACTAACACCCAATTTTCAAAAATAAGGGTGTAATAGGGATGTTTATAAGGGTGCTTTTAACGCAAACACCCGTTTTACATTTTTAAGGGTGTAATTTTTTTTACTGCACTCTAAGAAAAAGTAGAGTATTTTGGGAGTATTTCCGCTACACAACGATAATCGTCATCTGGCTTGCTCACGTTTCCTCTCTTGAAAACCCGGCTCTCGGCACATTCCTATCAAGAATGCTATGTCACGCCGATAACACGCGCGGCGTTCGTAACCGGGAAGTGCCGGGACGGCGGTGATAACGCCAGGAAAGTACGCGGGGTAGATGACGATTATCGTTGTGTAGCAAAAAGACACCCTTTTTACTCGATTATTTCTTAGAGTGTGCTGTACGTATTCGCGGTCTCGACTTGAGCGTACGAAAGAAGCAGCGGAGCTGACAGGTACGTAACCGCATTATCCAAAGCATGTCGTTGAAGCATTAGCGCAAGCGTATCGTGGATGAAAGTGTCGCCGAGACCGCCCTTGTCATTGGCATGACTAACTTCCCCGGCACAATTGTTATATGCGATGATTTACCGTAATTATTCGTAACTATGCATTTTTACTCCGCGAATTTGCATATCGTATCCAAGAGCCTCTTGAATTGCTGAACTGGGTTGGTCGTTCTTGCATTAGTTAACAAATTAAAACGTACACGTGCGACCTAGACTACCGCAACGGCGATGACATTTCGCAAACGAGTCACATTCCCGCCGTTAACCCTTTGTAAGTTGGCCTATATTTTTGACACACTGATATAAAAGATGGCTTTGGTATATTGATATAAACAACAAAGAAATAGTATGAAACAAATTTCATCAAAATTAAGCCGGTAGTTTACTGAAAAGTGGGACATATATGTCCCACTGAATCATGAGAGTGTTTTGAAAAAGTGGGAAAACACTGTCCCACTGTCTCATGAAGGCACCATCTCGCGATTGCTTCAACGGGTATTTGGGATGAAACAGCCGAAGCAAGTGGCGCAGAGTATCACTTCTCAAGTTGTAAAGAGGAAAGTTGTGCGGACCTCATTTTAGCAGGAGAACACCACCTGCATTTGCGCCTCTCATGAGCCTTCATAGCGCTGTGTTCTGTTCCTGTAAAGCCTTACTTCATCGCACGCACTAACCATTTTTTTTTTGCTTATTTGGCTGTCCTTGCTTTTGCTAACTGTCTAGCACAGCAGATGTCCCTGAATATGTGCCTGCTTTTCCGAGGTATATGATGTAAAGAAAAATATTTCCACGCACAAAATATCCGCAATTGCGCTGAAGGATGAGCGGGGCAATTTCACAGGGTATTGTTCGGATGCATTTATCGGTCAAGTTATTATGCAAATTTACAAAAACACGTGATGACTGGAAGCTAAAATTACCTCTCAGGAAAACCAGAAAAAGAGGAAATTATCCGGCATTTTGATTGGTAGGTTCTATCTTTCTGAAGAAGAGGACAATTCAGAAGCTAGCATAAAAATCTGACCGAAATTCAACGCCATTGTAAAACTACTTCCTCCCTTCTAAAGCATGGTAAAAAATAATTCCTAGAGACTACGATGACTTAAGTAAGATATGAGTCACTTATCGCGGCGCTAAGTGCGATGGGTGATGTGGGAGAAAATTTTTTCTGCAGACGGGAAAGCGGGACGTATGTGTCCCACTGTCGCCCAAAGGGTTAAGATACCTTATCTTTTGATGAGTTCCACAGAGCTCGAAGCTACACATCAACATGACTCTTATGCTCTTTTGAGAGTCCCTCTTACAGACACTGAAAGTTCCTCTGTTGCGGCCGCCGCTTGTAAACAGGCGGGATCCAGGCGCCCCGACGCGCGGTGCTCGGAGGCAGCTTTTGCGTCTGCTGCGCCAGTTTTCACGTGATCATAGAAGGCGGTAGCGAGCTTAGAGCTGGGACGGCTGGTAGGAGCCAACGCGCCGCGACGTTGCTACAAGGACCCTAAATATATCGACGGCGCCTACCCCTGTTTACAAACATGAAGTAGGTATATACGAGTGAACGTCCTTCTCATAATCATCTGCCGCAGCGCCGGTGTCCCTGCTTGTGGGCGCTGACAAGGTCGACGTGGTACTCTACCGGAAGAAACGTTACAACAAGTTCTGGGGCTTCGGATTTGCCTTGTGCACACTCAAGGGGGAGGACAACATCCACTACGTCATGGTCAATGTAAGGGCAAGATAGCGCAAAACCTCGTTCTTTTCCTGTGTCTCAAGCATGCAGTTATCATAATAACCTCACCGATGCGCCACCCTCCGAAGATAGCCTACCCCCGTTTTTTTTTTCTATGTTTCTTCAGCACAGAGCTTAGTATACGGGAGTAGGTAACACAGCGCTCGATCCTGTCAGTTGCCACGTATTATTGCGCGGCCTACTTCGCAGTAAACGAACGTGTGGAACATGTGGAATCAACATGTGCAATAAAAGGTTTATATCTTCCACTGAATATCATTTATAGCATCATGTATAAATAAGTGTAGGAAAGGGAACCGAAGGCTACTAAAATTTGTCAGGAGCTACAGCTCTGATGTAATAAAAGTGTCGCATTGATCTATACGAGTAAAACGTCACAGTGTCCCCGCAAGGGCGAAGGTATTCCAATGCATGCAATACCAATAAATCGGGATGTTATACGAAGAAAGGCTAGCGGATAACTCTTTTGGATGCCATCCCGCGTAACTGCACGAAACGCTCGTGTAAGGGAATACGGCCGCTACAGGGAGAAACGAGCTTTTCGTGCTGTCTCTTGTCTCAATGAGGTGTGTACACGTGCGCGAGTAACGCTCACTGCGCCAATTTGTATCCAACTTTGCTCCCCCCCCCCCTTTTTTTTTTCTTTTTTCTTATGACACAGCGTGTCATCTGTACTTGGGTGTTTCCTTGTCTTGTCTTCTTTGAAATGGATCCTTTGACAGTACCACTTGTATGTTGTATGCCCATTCCTGTATGAGCATTTGGCTTACAGTATTAATAAATAATAAAATAAAAGTAGGCTGAGAGAGCACAGCCAGTATACGAGCCGTGTAGTGATCCCTGTCCAGATAGCGTGCGGGACCGCCCCCTTATGATCAAAATTCGCTGTTTCTGCTCGAGAGACGAGCAGAAACTTGTCGTAGCGTGATCGTCAGATTCCCGGAACGAAGCTTTTTTTTTGTGTTTCTACCTGAAGTAGTAGAGCTAGAGCACTGAAATGCCAATGTTCTCGGCAGTCCTGTGCCCTCGACACAAAACGTTCCACACCATTGGCACCTCACGGCGCTCATCAACTCATAAAACGGGCCCACTGATCTCTTCAAACGCATCTCCAACGTGTTAGTGAGGCTACAGTGTAACCTAGTTGAAAAAAATGGGGCTGCGGGAACAAACAGAAATAAACCGAAACAAACGCAAGTGCTTACGTGGTCGCTGTTGCTTCGCTAGTTTCGATGCATTGCGTCGTTACTCGAGCAAACTTTGTGCGAGGCACAACTTCCTTACACCTTGACTCAGTGATCTTCTAGCTTTCCACAATTTTCACAAGCAATTTCATATTCATCAATGTTCGGGCCTGCTCTTTGGCCTCCGTTTCTGGGAAGAATGACAATAAGCAACAGTGAGAGAGCGCAGCAAACTTATTAATGTAATCTTAAAGGGAAATGAGCTACGAAAGGAAGACAAGGGAGGTCACCCTAAACACGGTAGGCCATGTCTACCACGTATGCCCACCTCAACGTCTCCCCCGGAAGTTCGCGGTTGTAATGGCGCGTGGGAGCCTCCCCCAGTTCCCGAACACTTAAAACTCTACAAAGGTGCAGACCAAGGTGGAGGTTCTTGCATTCACACATAATGTATTTTATATCCACTAGCAGTACAAAACTTCCAGGTTGTGCTGAGGCATTTTCCCAGGTGAATTTTTTGTTTAATTGCAGGGGAAAGAAGTGTGCGAGTCTGTAGTTTACGCCATAGAAAGAAGAGCGTGCATAAAATGCCTGTTTTAGAATATTCCCACCCGTGCCAAGATGTTTCTAAGCAGAGTGTGCTGCTAAACGGTGCTTCTAAACCCCCTTATGGGTCGAAGGGACACATGTCAACGCACGCAAACAGAGAAGCAAAGACACAGTAGTGAAAAGAAATAAACAAAAATCGAGCACACGATCTTCCTGCTTCCCTACTCATTCCTTCATAAGCCTTTTTTTTTTTGCGTGACCATGTATCTCTACAACGTCAACCAACTCACCGAGCAACATGTCTTGCTTCCTCGATGGTTTTATGGGCGTAGCACTTTAGGGGCCTGGCTTGTTGTCCGTCTCATTTGGCTTGATCACACTCACAGTAAAGCGCTTAATGCAGGCCATAACAAGGCTTACAATGCTCAAAGCCGGGTTAAGATGGATGAACAAGGTCTAAAATAATATAATTAACATAAATAGGCAAGAAGTAATCGAATTAATGAACTTAATATAATTAAAATGTTTCGTAAACATTGGGCTGACTCCGGCTGGACGCATGCCTGGACGCCACGGCCTCGCCGAGCAAGCGAATGCGCCATCCCCCGCGCCGGCTCTGCGTCGGCGCTGCGTCGCTACATGACTACATCTGATGGGGGGAAACAACCTGATGGGGGGAACTCGCTGCAGACGACGGGTATCTCAACTGCCGTAACAAGCAGGAAGTCGATAAAGCGCAGCAAAAAGTAGCGCACATATCGGACACCGAGTTTGTGAATCTGCCTAACTAGATTTTACTCGTATACCAGGGAAACCATACGTGCTTCCCTCAAACATTGGAGTCATTGACGCTTTGGTAAACGGAGCAGTGGGAACTCTACGGGACAGAAATCGCTGGGTGTCTGTGCGATAGACTTCAGGTTTCACGGTAGTCTAGCTGCCATACGTTTTTAGATGCGAAGCAGCTCTTTGACTAGCCTGTGTAACGCTGTCCCTCCGTGCGTCCGTACGAACGCGCCGCAACGCGCTCCCCTCGCCGCAGGTGTTGGTAGCAGTGCCAAGTACGTCACGCCGCAGCTGCGCGTTGACGTCACGCTCCCCTCGCAGTGCGCGCTGACGTCACTCTCTCCCTCACTTGCCGCGCGCTCGCCGCAGCGCCCGCAGCTGCCGCCCCCTCGTCCGTTCGCCCGCAACACCTGCCGCTACCGCCGCTCGCTCCGCTACCGCGACCGCCGCTCGCTACACCGCCGACTCGTCGGTTCACGCGCGAAATTAACACCATCTTCCCAAAGGGAACCCTGATGGGATGCGAAGCACCCGCGTTAGCGCCGTTCAACCCGTGACGCCACCCGTGCGCAACGCTGCTGCTTCGCATCCCATCAGGGTTCCCTTTGGGAAGATGGTGTTAATTTTTTCTCTGACTCAGTTCACCAACTTAAAGCGCAGTTCTGGGATATCTTTTACAATACTTCCAGAGGAAGCGCTTGAAGTCCGAAACGGTGATTTTTGCTTAACCAGTGGTACCTATCTCGAAACCGATGTGAGCTGCTTATGCTGGTTGCGCAGTAGATTTGCACAACGGTGTTTGTGGTACGCTTGCGGGCGCTGTTTACGCAGGACGTGAGGCCCGACAGCCCCGCGGACAAGTCGCAGCTACTGGTGCTCGACTTCGTTCTCAAGGTAAACGGCGAGGCAGTGCTGGACGTGGCGCTAGGACGAGTGAAGGCGCTCATCGCCGCCAGTGGAGATCAACTTCTGCTCACGGTGATGTCGAGCAGTCCGTACCGCGCGCTCACTACTCGCCGAGACATGATGTCTGTGCTGCGCGCCGCACCGCTCGTCAACGTCACCCTGCAGCCAGAGGGCGGCATGTGCTCCTTACAAAAAACGTATGGCATCGAGCTTCTCGAACCGGATGTTTGGGACGACCGTGGGAAACAGTTCGCCAAGGTCTACGTCATCAAGGTACGCGCAGAGTATCTGAACTTGCTTTCAGCAAGCCGCGAGAGAGCACAGGAGAGTTTAGGTCGAAATCTAGTTGTGGCATTGCAGTTGTGCACGAGTCTACTATGTAGCCAACGCGTACGTCGGCTCGTCTCAACGTTTTAGATTAGAAGCATCTTATCCTCGGGGCTTTGTGCGTCCCTCCCGCGTCCGGTCACTTTCATGAAGTAGGGAAGCACCCACTATGCAAACCAGAACAATGTAGTACAATAAGGCCGTCAACCACCACCACAGTCACCCAGGTTGACTCAATTCCTTGATCTTGCTTGCATGTGCTTGCGGGGGGCTTTGTCCGTCCCGCCTTCCCGCGTCCCACACCCCCCACAGCGCATGCGCGTCCCCTCCCCCCTCTCTCTCCTCTCCTACGCTCCCGCCCTTTCTCTCCTCTAGGGAATCCTCTACTCTACGGAGCGGCGCCCGCGTCCCACATCCCCACAGTGCATGCGCGCCCACTCCCCCCTCTCTCTCCCCTCCTACGCTCCCACCCTTTCTCTCCTCTAGGAATCCTCTACTCTATGGAGTGGCGCCCGCGTCCCACATCCCCACAGTGCATGCGCGCCCCCCTCCCCCCTCTCTCTCCTCTCCTATGCTTCCGCCCTTTCTCTCCTCTAGGAATCATCTACTCTACGGAGTGGCGCGCACGACAGGTGGTGCGACAGGTGCATACTCCGCTGGGGGGCGACACGGTAGTACCGCGGTATGAAAATGACGGAGCGCGCACACCTCATTCTCTCTCCTGTGCAGCGCCGCGATGAGCGCTCGGGCCGGTGCCGCGAAACAGGAGCGGCGACGTTTCTCCCGCTCAAGCTAACCATCTCCCCGCTGCTTCGCATCCACACATGGTTCCCGTTCGCGGGACATGGGGATTTTTTTTAAATCAAGAAACGTTGGCTTGTGCGAATGCATTTCCACAGGGTCCGCTGTGAAAACGCAAGGATCGCGCGCATCTGCTAGCAGAGGAGCAAGCGAGCATCTGTTGGTGGTGTAGGAGTCATTTTACCTTGCGTTTTGTGTTTACGCCACGACATTTTTCGACCATCGAGAGTTATACAGCTTCGCTGTAAAAACAAGACTACTATATGGACCGAGCACGCACCGCAGTCGCCGATTGATAACTGCAATGCGTAGGGCGAGCGGCCCACTCGCGGCTGGACTAGGAATCAGCAGAGTGAAAGTGTATGTACAGGTCACTTGGATGTGTTTGAAAAGGACAAAATCTCGAATGAGCGCGCTGACCTTCCTATAATCTACTCCAACTTCGAGATATATCGCCCGATCGTATTGTAAGATGGTCCCGCGAGCTAATTCCACGAAAATAATATACGCTTATGAAGTGATGATGACGGTAATGGGGTTTCAGAATATGCAGTCTTGATGTCGCTAGCTTTTGTTGGCGTCAATTTACGAATCCTTTTTTTTTCGCTCTATTGCGTGAAGACTCCCGGCCACGTCATATTCATTATTACTTGCTTTTGGGCTGGTCTGCTGATCACGCAGGAAATAAGTAGCAGCGCAAATTAGGGGACGTGTCCATCCATAGCAGCTTGTTATTGCATCGTCCGTCTGCGTCCGTCCACCACCAAAACAAAACAAAACAAACAAAAAAAGAACACCTTGTAGGCTTATGCCACAGGAGCGAAGGAAAGACACGCCTGAACCATAATCGACGCCAGCAAAAGAACGTGAGCCGTGGCTTCACGTGCCACAGCCTAGCGCCTTCTTTATTTTCTTCTCTTGCCGTCGCGTGCTCTCCGGTTTGCGCGCCGCCCGAACGAGGGCGCTACAACCTGATCTTAATCAAGCGAATTATGAGGTCACGTAATGATGTCCTCATTTCACGTTGCCATGAGGACAACGATCACAAGAGCTTGTCACGATGACGTAACGACATGATGACGACGTGACTTCACGTGATGATGTCATCAATTTACCAATGTGCGTTGGCGGGCTAGCTTAGCATCAATTTACATCGTCAATCGGTCAAAGGTCAGCGGATGTGGGAGGCAGTGCAACGCCATGTGAGGTGCACAAAGCTTCAGTGGAGCGGCACACTTTCCGTAGGTGCTTCGCCGCGTAAGCCAACTCCTGGCGCGGTCGTGCTTGGCAAGTGTCGTCAAACCGCACCTTTGTGAAGAACGCCGAGACGAGGCGAGACGGGAGTGCCCCGAAAACTCCGCTGGTCGCTCACCTCCACAGAGTTTATTACTGCCGCCGCGGTGGTGCAGTGGGCATGATGCGCGCCTAGTCACCACAGGACGCGGGTTTGGTGAAGCCATGGCGGTCACATTTCGATAAATGCGTAATGCGAGAGGACCGTGCAGTCTGCTGCAATGTCAGTGCACATTGAAGAACGCCAGGTGGTCGAAATTACGCGGACCCTTTTGGCATGTCTCATAATCATGTCCTGGTTCTGGCATGCCGAAACGCGGAAATTATTATAAAAGTTTCTTAGTGGCAGATCACCTCCTAATCAATTATGACAATATCGCGCTCTAGGAGGGACGCCAACATTGAATGATTCCGCACTTAAATATCGAGATAATAACGAAGAATATAGCAGGCTTTATATAACGCGTAGCATATTGTCACGTGGTCGTGACGTGGACGAAGCAAGGTGAAACTCTTTATTCGGCCGAATGTGTGGCCGCGAAACGGAAACTCAAATTCACAGCAAGCAATGCACGCTTTACACTGATATCGGCGCACAGAGCGGCGGTCGTCGATAATCTGACAAGCGGTGAAGCGCGTCGGCATTTATAAGTGTGTCATTGAATATTCCCGCCTTATCACTGGGTCTCGCGCAAGCTCTGGAATAAGGTCGAGTGTTCGCGTCTTGCGCGCAATCTTAACAAAACGACCTACAATAATCGCGAAGCTTCTCGAGCAATGAGGCGCGGTTTGCGCTGAGCATTGCTGACAGTTTTTGTAGGCGAAAACCGAATACAGCAAAAGTGAAAATAAGAAACGCGCGCGGCAATATGTAGCTGGCGTAGCATAAGGCAGTGGCGTAGCCAACGGGTTTGATACGGCGCTCGTGCCCCCTCCCCCTTCCACCCGCCAAATGTTTATTATGCCGTGAAATGATACTCGACCACACTTTCCTGCCCAGCCTTCACTACAAATCAAGGACACCCCCCCCTCCCCTTCCCGAAAAACTCGTCTGTCTACGCCACTGAAGCAAGGAATGCTTGAGCTGGCCATCGATTAATTGACACGAAGAATTAAAAGATTAACTCTTTCGTAGAGCCGTTTACTAGTCTGGTAAAGGTCTCATTACCGAGCACGTACAGATCAGTTTTGTGACTACCAGCTTTTCCGCCACAATGCCATATTGGAGTTAATCGTGTTTATTTCTGTATTCCGCTTTTCTTCTGTAGTGCGTGTTTTGAAAGTATCCTCTCTTTCACGGTGCATCCTTACCAACTATACTTGGGAAGGAGAAAATTTTAGATCTAGATAGTGCTGATAGTGTTTAGCTATAGCTTAACACCGTCAACACCATGTGGTTCTAGATTTCGCGAGGGAGTTGTTTGGGCAAATGTATTTGTTTGAAATTGATGTACTAAAATTTTATTACAACATTGCCGACTTGGCGGGCACTATTTTTATGCAGACTGCGGACACCAACCCTGTGACCGGCGCCGTGTATCCAGGCGACGTCATCTGGGCGCTGGCTGGCGCTGCAGTGGAGCAAATGCCGCGGGACCATATATACAAGCTGCTGCACTCAGGCCGTGCTCAGCTGGCTGCGTCCCTGGTGCCGCTGTCGCCGCTTCGCTCCGAGCAACGCGTGCATATCAGCAAGCTGCGCGAGAGCACCCTCTCGGACGCCAACCTTATTACGCGCCTCACAGCTGCTGTGGCATGCGAAGAATCTGGCTGACGACTGTTTTTGTAGCAATATTTTCTTAGTTATGGAATTACTATATTGACTATTATTCAAGAATAACAACGCAGTTTCCTTGTATGGGTGATACAGCCAGGCGTGGGAAGAGGCGAGGGCGCAGGAAGGGGGGGGGGGGGGGTTTCCACGGGGTTATATTCTGCAAAAGGGTACGAAGTTTTGCTGGTTGGTGTGGCATAGTTTGAAGTGAACGACAGCGCGTAAAACGAGGACGTATAAATAAGAAGGACGAAGAGAGACACACAGCGCTGGTGTCGTTCGTTCTGTCTTCGTCCGGCCCGCAATGTCGACATCTACCCTTCGCCAAAAATTAAGTCAGTACTTTAGTGGATCAGTGTAGTTCTTATAAGGCTATCCTATAATTGTTTTGCTGAACTGCCCGTTGGCGGGACATTCCACGACGGCACGACCACATGCCTTTTCGGGCGTAATTATAAAGAGCGAACCTCCTGATTTCACAGCATGGTAATGGAGCTTTTTCATGAGAAGTTATGAATTACCAAACTGGAGACCTCCTACTAGTGATGCAGAACCATCGGTAAATGGACCATTGATAGTATCGATAGTTCTTTTTTAAACTATCGATACTACCGATAGTCCATTTACCGATAGTTCTGCATCACTACTGGGCACCCATACACAGAGCAAATAACAGAAGATATCGAGTTTTCTTTTAACTATCGATTGTGTAAAGAAACTATCGATAGTACGAGTATCGGTAAGCAATCGATATTATCGATAGTGCAATCAATAGTACTATCAGGAGTATTGCGGCCGATAGTATAATAAATAGTGTTGTGAATAATTATGCTGTTGTTGGACGGCGATATTGTCAAATGATTTGCGATAGCCTACTATGGGCAGTACTACTCAGTTCGCTTAATTTATGAGCACTCTTCTGGCGAATGCAAAAAATATTGCCGCAATCAAAATGCCGGAATATGTCCATAAATAAATTCGGATTCAAAAGTAACCAGTTACACCTTACAAATAAAAACTTAGCTTTTGATATTTTTATTTTGAAATCACAAAATGCAATATAAGTTTGAAGCCGCGCAGTTCCGCCACATGGGACGACTTCCTTTCTGCTAAAGCTGAACAGTTCAGCTTAATAATGTCAGCCAATCATTCTGCTTAAGGAACGCAAGCGTGTCAACTTTCTTGCCCTTCTGCCTGCTTCTCCTGCTCCGCCATATACTACCACGCATTCGGAGAATAAAGTTTATGCTGCAATGAGTTCGTGCGGTTGATTTTATACTATCGATTGTACAGTGGTGAACTCTCATGTCCAGAACGAAGGAGCGTCGGGATCGGAACAGGACGGGCGACATCTGCAATCGTAAATACGCCACACCTGTGCATGCGCGGTGCTAACGGCGCGCGTGCCTTGCATTTTTGATCCTTGTTTATCTCTGCGGATGCAACAACTGCTTTGGCCGTCGAAAGCACTCTGAACGGTTAAAAGAAAAAAAGAACTTCCCCATCTCCCGCTAAAGGGGACCATGTGTGGATGCGAAGCAGCGGGGAGATGGTTAGCTTGAGCGGGAGAAACATCGCCGCTCTCGTTTCGTGGCAGCTGCCCGGGCGCTCATCGCGGCGCTGCGCAGGAGAGAGAATGAGGCGCGCGCGCTCCGTCATTTTCATACCGCAGAACTACCGTGGCACCCCCCAGCGGAGTATGCAGCTGTCGCACCACCTGTCGTGCGCGCCGCTCCGTAGAGGATTCCTAGAGGAGCGAACGGGGGGGGGGGGGGGGACCGTAGGAGAGGAGATAAAGGGGGGACGGGACGCGCTGTGGGGGTGTGGGACGCGGACGACGCCGCTCCGTCGAGTAGAGGATTCCTAGATGAGAGATGGGGGTGAGCGTAGGAAAGGAGAGAGAGGAGGAGGGGACGTGCATGCGCTGGGTGGTGTAGGACGCGGGCGCCGCTGCGTAGAGTAGAGGATTCCTAGAGGAGAGAAATGGGGTGAGCGTAGAACAGGAGAGAGAGAGGGGGGGGAGGGGACGCGCACGCGCTGTGGTGGTGTGGGACGCGGGAAGGAGGGATGGACTAAGCCCCCTCCCCAAACACATGCAAGCAAGATCAAAGAATGGAGTCAATCTGGGCGACAGACACCACCTGCCTAGCCATTGCTAAGCAGCCTCTCGGTGCTCTCGGCCATGACTCTGGTGACAGTGATAGTGGTTGACGGCCTTATTGTACTACAGTGTTCCGGTTGGCATGATGGGTGCTTCCCTACTTCATGAAAGTGGCCGGACGCGGGACGTGGGAGGGAGGGACGGACATAGCCCCGAGCATAAGATGCTTCGCATCTAAAAGCAAGAACCTTCCCCATCTCCCGCTAAAGTAAACCATGTGTGGATGCGAAGCAGCGGGGAGATGGTTAGCTTGAGTGGGAGAAACGTCTTCGCTCCCGTTTCGCGGCAGCGGCCCGAGCGCTCATCGCGGCGCTGCGCAGGAGAGAGAATGAGGCCCCTCCCGCTCAAGCTAATTATCTCCCCGCTGCTTCGCATCCACACATCGTTCCCTTTAGCGGGAGATGGGGAATTTTTTTCTTTTTGGCGCACACAGTTGACAGCGCTTCTGATGGCCAAAGCAATTATCGCGGCCGCAGCGACACTGAAGGACGGAAACTGCAAGGCGGGCCCATCATTGGCGCCGCGCATGGTCAGAAAATTTGACCGTTTCGAACTGCAGTTGTCGCTCGTGCTGTTCCGAGTGCGACCCTCCATCGTTCTAGATATGTATGTTGACCACTCTACTTTCAAACTTACTATCGATAGCGCTATCGATAGTTTCTTGTACCATGATAGTTCGATAGTGGCTCAACTATCGATAGTATCGATAGTACCATCGATATTTCTGCATCACTACCTCCTATACGTACTTATTTCTATGACTACTTTGGCTTCCTTCCCGCTGGCCTGCACTCATAGAAAAAATATTCAGCATATTCACTAACTAAATACTAACTGTTTACTTGTCACAAAAACAGTACCCTCTTGTTAATTGAAGGTAGTAAAATTTGCTACCGATAATAAGTCATTAGTGCTGACTCGAATTGTTAGTTCATTACTAATTTCTTAGTAACCACGCTAGCAACTTAGTAACCATATTAACGCGAGTGGACTAAAATTAGAGGTTTACGCCTATTTTGTTTATATGTGCGTGTGCATTGCCATATGAAGATAATTCTATTACAAAAGTATATAAGGGATAAAAGAACAAGGTGGTTTTTTCCTCGCGCATTAATTTACTGCCGCTAATTACTTACAAGAAAGCTTCTATGTATGTTCTAATTACTTGGAACATACATAGAAACATGAAAGGATCATAAACGAGAACACACAATCAAACGCACTCACAGAATATCAAGACTTCTACGCAGCCGCTATCTACTATAGCGGCAATTTGAAGGCTTTTTAGGCTCCTACTTCAGGATAGCACACCATGTACTGGTTAGCAGTCATGGAATTTAGAAGAATTATTGGTGTTTTCTACACATGATCTTGTGCCCTTTTAATTTCTATTTGCTTATATGTGTGACATGACGTAGCATGAAACTTTTATTCCAAGGTAATAAATACAATTAAAGTTTGTCTTAATTTTGCTAAAGACTCACCGATTACGGGAAAATATATCTACTACGGCACCTACGAAAGATCTGGCAACGTAATTGGCTGAGTAGTTACCTAGTTAAAACACCAAGAAAGCTTCCCTGGTTAGTGACGGCAAAAGTTACAAGCTTTACTAGCTGCTGGATAGTAAAGGGGTGCCGCGAAGATAGTAAAATATGCTCGAAACAAGTAAATACATGCGTTTACTAACTGCTTACTAACTTTTTTCTGAGAGAGTGTCTTTCGCACACTGTGTGGTAAACGACAGTGGCCGCAGAACTGTGATGCGTCTAATAATGAAAAAATTCTGACTGAGCCGCTCAGAAGAGCAAGACTTACTTCTGAGCTGGCTCTTTCACTCTAAACGTGACCGCTCCTCTGCGATAATTTGCCGCTACTTAATAGGCTCACTGAACCGCTAAAAAGAGGCACTGAATGAGTCAGCATAATCACCTCACTCCAGAACGACTCGTCTTCGCTTGCGTCTTCAATAGAGGAGCTGCAGTAATGGTGTATTCGGTGATACGCCTGTACGTGGCTGATGGCCTGAGTCTCACTAAGAGGCTCTAAAGATCCAAAGATCAGTTGCTCGCTCGTAACTGCTCATCCGACTGTGGCGCTGCTTTATAAGTATCTTTCACCTCCTCCTCTCTAAAAAACCATTGGTCACGTGTTCTGAGCCGCGACAGGCATGCTCTTTAAAAAATCAGTTTCACCGCAAGGGCGACGCAATGCATGCGATAGCAACAGTTATAATGTTATACAAAGCAAGGCTAGCAGCTATGTCTTTTCGAACCGATCTCGCGTATCTCTACAATTTATGCCTGGCTTTGACTTATTTGGCTTAACATCATAAAGGCCCATGTAGAGTGAAGTTGAGGGGAAGCCTCAGCGACGAAATGCAAAGTGATGCAAAGCTTGGCAAACATGGGCATGGCTTAGCACAGCAGGAAACCCATCTCCGCTTTACTACCGGCACGTCTCCAACCTTCAACTCACCTCCCTGCTCCACTCGCCTCGCCTACTATAAACGCGTAGAAACATAGAACCGTGCACCACACGAATCGCATCGCGCGTGTGCGTGTTTCTATGTTCTTACGTGTTGTCTTCTTGGCGCAGTTTAACTTGTCTGCTTACTCTATGAACAAACCAGCCCAACAACACGCCATACATCTCCGCTTCGTGTGTGTGTTTTAAATGCGAAGTATTTCTTTGCGTACTGTAAGCACATTTGCGTTTCTATCTATCTATCTATCTAGCCGCCTACGTCTGGGTGCTTTCGCGATCGCCTCTTTAACTTGGGGTATACCAAAATTTGTATGGGATGGTAAGTGGTATTGACGAATATGTCCGGCTGGTCATGACATGAATAACGTGAAAATCCTGTCGTATACGTCGTCAAACCCGTTCCTGCAGACACGTGTGGCACACCCGTATTCCACGGGCCGCGGTATGCGGGTATGCGCCGCAGGTGTTTGACAATTTATGTCTACCCAGGAACGGCGAGGACAGACATTAGT